>SSNP01000123.1:686128-703472 GCA_006937955.1 Pachypanchax playfairii | reverse complement strand
TTTTTTTTTTTTTTTTTTTTTTGTGAGAAATAAATTCTCAAATCGCTATCATAAATCATAAATTAATCCCACATTAAGACTGAAAGTGTTCTTTAAAGAGGTGAGTCTTAAGTCTGCTCTTAAAAGTAGCTGCCGACTCTGAGGATCGGACCGAGTTTGGTAGGTCATTCCACCATCGGGGGATAACAGAGGAGAAGAGTTTGGAACATGATCTCATGCCACGTTGTGGTGGAAGCGCTAGGCGTCTTTCAGCGGCTGAGCGTAGCTGACGCGTGGGAATGTAGGTTTGGATGAAGGAGTGAAGGTAAGTAGGAGCTGTGTGTGTTAGAGTCTGGTAAGCCAGAAGCAGAGCTTTGTATTTGATGCGTGCTGCAACTGGAAGCCAGTGCAGGGAAATGAGCAGCGGAGTGACATGAGCCCTCTTGGGCTGGTTGAAGACCAGACGCGCTGCTGCGTTCTGAATCATCTGCAGAGGTTTAACCGAGGACGTCGGAAGACCGGCCAGCAAAGAGTTGCAGTAGTCGATCCGGGACAAGACCAGGGCCTGGACCAGAAGCTGTGTGGTGTGGTCTGTGAGGAAGGCTCTGATTTTCCTGATGTTGTAAAGCGCGAATCGACATGAGCGAGCTACGGAGTTAACCTGCTCTTTGAAGGACAGCTGGTTGTCCAGTATGACACCAAGGTTTCTGGCGGAGGTTTTGGGGAACAGCGTGATGGAGTCAAGCTGCACGCTTATCTGAGGAGGTAAGGAGTTACTGGCAGGACAGACAATGAGGTCAGTTTTGGACAGATTAAGCTGAAGGTGGCGATCCCTCATCCACGCCGAGATATCTGAGAGGCAGGCAGATATCCGCACTGAGACGGATGTATCGTCTGGAGGGAAGGAGAGGAGGAGCTGAGTGTCATCAGCGTAGCAATGGTATGAGAAGCCATGGGAGCGAATGATCTCGCCTAATGAGGTGGTGTATAAAGAGAAGAGGAGAGGACCAAGGACCGAGCCCTGCGGGACACCCGTCGCCAGCTCATGCAGACTGGACATCTGTCCATGCCACGAGACTCTGAAAGATCTTTCCGCAAGGTACGACGTGAACCACGAGAGTACCGGTCCCGAGATGCCAAGCTTAGATAGCGTCGAGAGGAGAATGAGGTGGTTGACGGTGTCGAAAGCAGCAGACAGGTCAAGGAGTACGAGTACTGAGGAGAGACCAGCCGATCTGGCAACCCGTAGTGACTCTGCAACTGAGAGAAGAGCGGTTTCAGTGGAATGGCCTTGCTTAAAGCCTGATTGATAAGGATCAAGTAGGACGTTGTCGTGGAGGAACTGTGAGACTTGAGTGGAAACGGCTCGCTCTAGGATCTTGGACATGAACGGTAGGAGCGAGACTGGCCGGTAGTTTCCTACCTGGGCCGGGTCGAGCGACGGTTTTTTCAGCAGCGGAGTGACAGTGGCTTGCTTGAAAACTGAAGGAAAGACGAGTCGTCACACTACGAGTCGGGAGACTTCGTCCTCATTCAGTAAGCGGAAGGAGCAGAGCGATTGACCGGAGGAAGGATGGACCAGACTGGGATGGTCAGGCTCAGAAAACTGATTTTTAATGGAGGCGATTTTGTCGGTGAAGTAGGTGGCGAACATGTCTGCAGTCAGCCCGGTGGGTGGCTGAGCAGGTGGAGGACGGAGAAGAGTATTGAATGTCTTGAACAGTTTTCCCATGTTAGGAGCATTTTGGATCTTCAGTCAGAGTATCTTCAGTCAAAGGCTTCTTCAGATCCTTCCTGCCCATAGCTATAACCCTCTACAATGGCTTCCCCTCTCCCAGGTGTAGTTTGAATGTGGTTTTATGTAAATGAGGCATGCATTCTCAAAAAAGCTTTTTTTTACCTGAAGAATTAAAAAATTAATGCATACACCTGAGGTGACTGTGTGTGCAGTAAATCTATTGTCCATGGGCTGGTTCTATTGTGTGTTTGGTTGGTGTGTTTGAATAGCAGCTGACTGATCAAGATGGAATGAATGGAGAGTTTCAGATGGTGGCTGGTGCAAACCGCAGCACCCTGCATTGCTGCACCAAGCAACACAGGAAGCAAAGCCTCAAAATTTTTTTAAAGTGAGACAATGACATGGCCCTCACCTACGCACACTGGTCTGTTACTATGGTGATACCGAAACACAAATCCAGGGCTTTAATGCTGAACTGGTAAAAATATCAGAGACGCTATAAATATCAATTGTTTCAAGGAAAAGGTTATCAGATAGATTTGTTTGAAACTGTTGCTGCAGTGAGGACTTCAAAATACACACATCCCTGCTGTACATCGATTGTTTGTCTTAAAACAAAAAATTTACCAAAATTGTATCTCAGCATGCAACAAAAACAGGAAATATGTCGTGCATGTTTTCTCATCTCACTAGAGACAAGTAAAAATACTGTAGCAAAAATTAATTAAACAGACAGACAGACAGACAGACAGACAGACAGACAGACAGACAGACAGACAGACAGACAGACAGACAGAGACTTAAATGACAAAGGAAAGCATTTGAGGCTTCACTCGGAGCTAGCTGGATGTAGCTATGCTAACTCAGGTTTTGTTTAAAACAAGCGGCGCCAATCCTGCCTGGACGGTTACAGGAGTGAAGATGATATGAAACGGCTGTCCAAAAATATAAAGAAGAGAACACCAGGAGACACATGGATAACTGAAGTAAGAACAATGTTTTCTTTTTGTTTTCTGGTAGAATAAAACTGAACAGAAGGGAAACTTGTTAAACCCAGTGATAGAGAAGTCTGTAAAGAAAAAAAAGTTGTTAGGAAGTTTAAAATCGCGACTAGTAGATGGCTGTAAGTTTATTATAATGAAAAACTGTTTTCCAGGAGTGTGACACCGTCCTGCTGCACATTGAAAAGTGTTTTGTCTTCACTCAGCATCTCGTGAGTGTGACCTGCTGCATAGAGAACTGGTTCTACAGCACAGTGGCTACGTTTACATGTGCCAAATTTCCCCAATCTGATTAAAATCTTGGTCGATCTGAATTCCCAAATCCCTGTTTACATGGACACTAACTGAAATGATCTGATCATGCCATGAGTACACATGCACCAAGCACTCAATCAGGTTAAATGAGTTGAGCATGCGCACAGCGAGTTGTCTTTCCAGGGGAAGAAAAAAAAGTAAACAAACTCCGTCCTTTCTGCATGTCTTTCCCGCCCCATCGTGTGCTCGAGCTGACTCACGTTTTCCCCAATATGAACCTTCTGCGGGTGATTACCTTTATGTTTGGGTTTTTACTGGTCGCATTAACCAAGCTAGAGGCTGAATACATATTATTACTGCTCCTCCGCCACAGGAGAGGAGAGCAGGATGACAGGATGACTGCACCAGCAGACCACTTCTGTTTACCTCCCGCTATGTTTTCTACTTGAGTCTGCGAAAGTGGAAAGACGTCACGCTGAAGTTGTACGCATGCGCAGTGGGCTTTTTTCACCCTTTCTTTCCGAATGGGTGTATACATGCACGTCTATCCGAATGAAGATCGGACAAAACCACCCCTCTCGATCGGAAGTAAATTTCTTTTGGATCAGGCTGCATCGGATCAAAACATTCGGGTTGACATGTTTACATGACGTCTTTTTTATCCGATTGGGCGTTTATTCCGATTAAATGTGCCCATGTAAACGTAGCTAGTGAGAGGTTTCCTGAGACACACTGGACACAATTGTGGAGGTTTATCCAGTACTGGACAAATAAAATGATTAAACATATTTAATTTTTATATTGTATTAAATATTACTTAACACAAAATTTGTCTATTTGGCTGACTAGATCAACATCTTCTGGTGATTTTTTTTAAATTTTACATGTGAATAAAGTCTTTGTTAAATATTTAACTTAAGTTGAAAATGTATTTTTAATACAGGGTTTACATTAACTCATCTTTACAAATGTTTTATTGACTGTCACTTAATTGGATTTATGCAGCCCCACCCAAAAAATATTTCACCAGCCACCACTGCTAGCTGCCCTGGCTCTTCTCAAACAAACCAGAATTTCCTGTTGTCCCCTCCTAAGATCCTTTGTTCTCTTCATGCCATCCTGCACTCCTCTCTCCTCCAACAACCCACACAATCCTCGGAGGTATCCTCCAACTGAACCCACTGCCCGGACTTCCCCACACTTCAGCCAGCTGCTGCTCTGTGGTAGCATGAGCTGCTAAGAAAGACTTTTTCACACAACCCTGCTCGTCAAGTCGGGAATCAGTATGGCGAGCAATTAAGGTAAAAAAAATCACCACATATCCCCGGGGCTTCCAGCTGCTCAGCCTGCAGAGTCCACAGTACCAGCCTTGCTGTGCCGGACTAGTCACGGTATTAGGCAACCCACAGTGGTGTCCGCTGCTCTGCCGCTATTGGCTGGTAGATGTAAACAAAATGCCAACGTCGTGCCCGCCAGAATACATATTTTATTATATTTTACTTCAAATATGATTTCTAAAGAAAATAGTTTATTTCCTTCTACATCCCTCTAAACACCCCGTGGAGGCATTATGTTATTAAAAATATTCCATATTTTACCTTTAAGTCTAAATATTCACTATTAAGGCATCTAGTGACATTAGCTTGATTAAAAGAACCCCAAAGGTTCCAGACCATCTTTTCAACAGCACAACTAAACCACTTTGCTACAACCTGAAAGAGGAAAGGAAAGAGGGAAAAAAAAGTGTCTCCTTTGGGCTGGGTGGAGCTCTCAGACAAATTTAGGTCTCCTCTCTCATTTCTCATGGCCACAACTTGACCACTGCCACAGTGATCAGAGATGTAGTACATGATGTGAACAGCCTTAATATACAACCGCTTACATCTTTAAATTGAATGCTGCAGCATAATCCCATTACATGCAGGAAACACACTGGGCCTCATCTTCATCATGGTACAGTGAATAGAATAATACTTAAAGAAAGGTTGCTCCAAACTTGCTAGCTAGGAGTTTCCACATATTTCCCATAGTAGAAACATTTTTAAGTTGTCTGCCGTGCTCACAGCTGATTTGGTTTAAATATCATAACATCACATTTATTATTTCAGTCAAAGTCATGCCTGCAAATCTTTAAATTGTCGAATACAGCACTGACTCAGCTGCGAGTGCACGTAGAGCATGTGCACGCCTCATGCATGAGTTTACAATTAAGGCTGACGTTACGGGTTTGGCTCTCCTCCTCTCAGTCCTGCAGTAAATAGAGCGAAGCCGTCGCCCAGAGGGGAGCCACTGAAATGCAGGATGAAGAATGTGAGAGGAGTCGTTAATGATTTTGGTTGCCTGTCTGAGGTCCTGTTGGCTAAAAACCTCTGCTAAAATTCTGACAGGCAGACCAATGATTTTTGAGCACACTAATGCAGTGTGTTGCAGTCTGTTCCTGTTCTGAAGGCTAACAGAGTGGAACCAGCAGGTGATGTAGAAGGTCATAATGCTTTCCAGGAAGGCATAGTAAAAGGTCATCAAGATAGGTGTACTGACTCCAAAGGAGTTGAGTTTCCTCAGGTGGTATAATCGCTGATGGCATCTCCTGAGAATCTCCTCTTTGTTGGTGGGGAATTTAAGGAGGTTGTCAAAGATGGTTCCCAGGCATTTGTACTCCTGAACCACTTCCACTGTCTTCCCATGGATGGTGGTGGTGACTGAAGCAGCCAGATCCCTCTGCCTGCTGGAGAAGGTCACCACCATCTCTATGGTTTTGCTGACGTTGAGCTCAAGACTGGAGCGTTAACACATCTCTATAAACACCAGAAGAGCAGGTCCATGATGTTGTGCGGATTAGGGCTGGGGCGACGCATCAACGTCATCGATGACGTTGACGCATAAAATACGTTGATGCAAAAAATGTGCATCGATGTGTTGTCGCTTTCAAAATAAGCATGACGGTGTGCCGTCAGATAGTGTTTCCCCGTCAGGATATGTTACCCCTGCTTCTCTGCGCCATTCACGGGGGAAGAATCGCGCGGTCTCGCTACAACCTCGCTACCAACCTGTACTCTCCACCGTCTGCTCGTACACAGGGGAGCTACGGCACCCATGGAAGATCAAACTTCCTGTTTTTGCGCAGCCTTGCGCAGCTATTACCTCCGCTACGATCCTCAGTGTTCTGTCTTCAAACAATAAAACCTATGGATGGATGGATGGATGAATGGTATTGTGGACATAACGACTGGCTGGTGTAGGTGAGTCTTGGAGTCATGTCAAATGTCTGAATATTGTTCAGCGTATTCCTGCTTTAATAAACGAAATATCGAGACCAGGGCTTGCAGGATTACTTTTCACAGGTAAGACTGAGACATCGTTATTATTATTATTTTATTGACAAAATGTATATTTTAACCTGTACGTCCACCAGCCTGCTAACATTAGCTACACAGTAAAACCAGTATTTATACACTTTTGAAATGACATATTCTATAACATAGCATTCTTCTGCACTGTAAGCAAAGGTAGAAATAAACAATATTCCTGGTTAAAACGCCCCATTGATTAACTTAGTCATGATTTCAGCTTTGGTTCATTATCAACAGAAGTGTTTGTGTGATTTCAAAATAAAAGTTTATGAGCTCTCTTAAATGAGAATGGAAAAATGTGAATAAAATCTGAAAAGTTAATATGAATAAAATGTGAAGAATGAAGATAATCTTTTCAGTTTTTTGTGAAGAATCTAATCTAATCTAAATTGTGAAATTGGATTCTCTCTCTCATTTATTAGTATTTCCATTCTATTTTTACATCTTACGTTGTTTATGTTTGTTTATTCTTGTGAATCAATATGACAATAATGTGCAATAACTCGACCACTATCGGACTCTCTTGCTCATTATTAATCTTTTCCCTTTGGTACTGTGACCTTACTTGTTTATTTTTTTGAATCTGTAAGAGGGTGTTTGCTGCTGGAACCATAATTTCCCGGAGGATCCTTCCCGAGGGATTAATAATGTTCTATCTAATTGAATCTATTTAAAATCCCTGATTTTGGATTTAAAGGTTTTCCAAAATCGATATCAGGAAGAAGTGGGAAGATTCCTTAAAGAGGCCATTTCATACACATTTTAGGACTTTGTGGTTATTTCTTAAGTATTAAACTAGTAATATGAAACATTTTATATCTAAAAAAACATCAGGAAACACTTATTAACAGACCTTTCAATCTGTCTGCGTTAAAATTCGGGTGGTTCCGGCTCCTTCCGTCAGGCTGCTTCGTCAGCAGCTCGTTCATATTCATTGTTCAAATTTACTGGCTCTGATTGGTTAACAAACTAGCCTATGAGAGCAAAGTATACTGTTTCCAGCCCCGTTGTGCATGACAACGTCAGACGTCGTGTCTTCCTGTTTGCTACGTTATGCTACAGCTTTTAGCCAGCGGCCTGCTAGGCGTGGTTTCAACTGCGGGAGCTGATGAATACTAACGAACAAAGGAGTTGTGACGAAACAGATACAAGCTCTTCGGACTCGGGAGAACTCGGGTTTTATCGCCACCTGCGTAGTTTGAGAGATTAAAACCGGAAGAGAAGTTGTTGACATGTTTTGACACCCACTATGAAGGTAAGAACACCTGTGGAGTGAAAATATTCAACAGAAATCTCAGAAAAACCATTTTTAATGGAAGGGCCTCTTTAAGAAGAGAAGGCTTCACAGCCCCAGAGTCTTCATTCTCTGCAGTGAACATTTCAAACCAGAGGATTTTAATCATCATCAGACTGACAGATGAAGTGATTTCATCCATCTTCAGCTTTCTGGTTCATTTTTTCAAAGAGCAGGAGAATCATCATAACACTATCAGCATGGAAAGATTCTGAAGGACAATAAAGGCAATTTCTATTCTAATGTTCTATCATCCAGCACAGGCAAGAGTCTGATACTTATCATTGCCTACCCTGTTTTCATGTCATGTATTAAAACTCTTTTTATCTGTGTATTTATTATTAATTTATAATTAATAAGTATCATATCTTGTGCTCCCCTGCAGATGTTTCACATCAACCTCAGAGTGCCCCAGCATTGCTATAAACAATAAACTGCATATTCTTTTAAAATGTTTGTCTTCTTAAATTTAGCCAGAAAAAAGGAGGAATTCATCTAGAGCTGAAGCAAGGCGATCCGTGACCTCACAGGATGCACCACAGTTATCAACCTCAAAACTGATGTGTGCATATTTATACATGTATTTATAATTTTGATTTCATGTTAAATCAGGTATATACTATAGTGTAAAATACTAATTTATTAATTCTCTAATCAATGTGCAATATTCTATAATATAATACTTACATCTTGTGGAACAAACATTTATACTTAAATATGAATGAAAGTCAATGAAGTCAATGAAGCGATAAAAGTTATTTTTTGGTCCACTTTATCTTACGCCCTGAATCACACATATGCTGTACCGTAATTTAAATGATAAATAATGATGTACGTTTTGATCGGGTCGTAATTAAAATGAGTACAACTGGAAAGTCGCACATATGACGTCACGGCAGAATCTCCCGAGTCTCACCGCTGCCTTTTCCCTCGTTTTTACACGGCAATGCCGGTGTGTTTTGTACCTGGATGTCACCACAAAACCAGTGGTTTAATGCTCCTTCCTTCGTCCTGATAGAAGGAGGTGAAGCTCGCTAAACTCACCGCCATTGTTCCTATTCGGATTCTTCTTCTCCTTCTGAGCAGCATGGTGACGTCAATTTTACGAGACAAATGGTTGTAGTCTACTACGTGTCTTCCCATAAAATATAAAATAACTTTTGCCGTATGTCGAAACTGATCGCTTTCTTGGCATCAAAACTTGTCTTTACAACTCACGGACATCATATGTTCAATCCATGGTGCATTTCAAACTGGATCAGAAAATAACTTTTATTGATCCATTGACTTTCATTCATTATTTTTTCGTCCAGGGGACCCATGGACCGGAAGTAAAAGGGTGTGACTGTGGCTCCCCATAGGCTGCAGCGCTGGACGAGGCGTCTACTGGTGTCTACAGATTTTCCTCATATTTTCCACCGTAAAGATGATACAAACACCAACATAATCAGGGGTGCACATAATATTTTTGGCCTGGTTCTCAGAAGAGAACCTAGGGTTGTTGCTTGGTCCTCACATTTTTAAATGTGTCTCACTGTGTCTCTTCCGAGCTCCTCTGCTTTGTTTTTGGTTTCATCAAGCTTCAAATTCAGTCTGTTTACTTTACCTGGCTCTATATTTGTTTCAATAAAAATCCTTTAATTGTTGAAAAAATCAAGAGAAACCAGTAAAATATAAAAATACTGGTAAAAAAAAACCTTCAGAGTTCAGGTTGGATTGTTTACAGGTTTGATTGTTCACTTTAATCTACATTTAACAGTTTGGTGTTGAAATTTATTAGTCAGCTGTTGGGGCCACGATGATCTATTTGTCTTATTCAGGGAATTTTTTCAGTTTTGACGCGATGCAGAATCCTGCAGTCAGCTGCACTGATCTGACTGACTGAAAAACCGTTACACTGGCAAACTGATACACAGACACAACTGACACAAACAGAGACAGAGAGAGACGCAGCATCAGCTGATCAGCTGGAACTTCGGGGCTCTGGCTGAGAAACATATCAGTCAAACAAAAGAAGTCAACTGGATTCTTCATTTATTTGACAATGAACCGCCTCTGATTAACCTAAAAATTCACGCAGCTCAGCCAAACCAATGTTAAGTACGCAAACGCGTGTTGCAGCTTTTCATCTGGTGCGCATTTTATATTTTGACAGTGTGTGCGGACCTGCGGACCACTTATGTGCACCCCTGAACATAATGTCACTCTGCTTAGCATGAGTACTATTTGGCTCACATTAATGGACAACTCTTGCTAGGCTGTACTAGTTTTGCTATAGCGATTAGAATCCAGTGTCATCTTGTTTGTGACAAAAGATTGTGGAAAATCAGTCAAAATAAAGTTAGAAAATGTCTGAAAATGAACTTACCTCTGGTTGTTTAATCATGTTTAACAGGGGAGAGCACAGCAGACTGAAAAAAATGTGAGGTGGGCCTGAGGTGTCACTATGATTGATTGACAGACACAGTTGCCCCGACAACCCCACTCCCTCCACCCCCGGCCCCTCCCTCCCCTGTTCTGCTCGTCTCTCCAGACACGGCTGGATTTTTGATACAAACTACTGCAAGATTTTTTTCAAAAGTCCCACCCGTAGAAAAAGAGTTGAGTGTGTGTAGAAAGATTTGTGAAGTTGTGTTCACTGACATGTACTTGTAGTAGGAAAATTAAATCGTGGAAATCTAACTTGTCATTTCTTTTTTACAATTTAAAATTCAGAGCAAGTTTGTGAGAAAATTTACCACAGGTGAAATTTTTTCACACACATTCAAGTTGATTTTTGTTGATTTTTACCATTTGATACAAGTAAAAATTTTGTTGTACAAGTGCGGATCCAAAATACAAGTGTGTGGATCCAAGATACAAGAGTGGATATTTTGAAACATACTTACCTTCATACAGTCAAACCCTATTTCCAGTGTTCTAGTTCACAGAGAGCCACAAACATTTTAGGTTAAGAGAAATATGAACAACCTTTCCAAAGTCAAAATCATATATCTCAGTGTCTATGCAAGAAAAATGATACTGTCCTAAAATTTAAAGGTATAGTATGTAAAAATTTTACAGGTAAATACAACAATATAATGTCCCACCAATGTTGAAAATAAAGTTACATTGTAACAGATCTTGATCTCAGACAGCTGGCTGGTCACTAGTTTTGGTCATTTTAAACAAGCTAGCCCAGACCAGAATCATTATTTACACGTCCAGACTTCCTGATTCCATAACGAATCACATGTGAGCCCGCAAGATTGCCATGTTTTCAACACAAGCAGCTGTAATTCCACAACGACCAAGTAAGGAACCACAGCATCCTTCCAACTGATCAGCCGAGCTGCACGTGATGGGGCGTTCAAACGCACGTAGGAAAACTCAACGCTGAACAAATAGACTTTCAGACATTCCCAAAAATTGAACAAATACAAGAGAAACAAAATGAGAATCAACATCAGAACTGGCAACTCAAGAGAAAAATCACCGAGGGGAGGGCGTGAGTGGCTGAGAGCAGACGTTTTTTTTCAGGGTCTATTGAAAAAAGTCACGATATTAGAATCATCAGTCTGGTTTAATAGAACAGCCACTCAAGGACAGTAAAAGCTGGCAATTCTGCATTATCTGTGAGAAGATGACAGGTCTTCCTGCAAGTGTGTGTGTGCGTGTGTGAGAGTGAGAGAGAGCGCTCAGGGACACAATGAGTGGTTATTGTGTAGATAGAAACAAGCAGTTGCACAATTAGTCTTTTCTACCCCAGATGTACATTGTTTTTCTAGCACCATCACTATCACTCTCACTGAGCCAAGATTTAACTCAGTTGCATGAAATGACACTCGCTAGCCATCTGAGGAATTACATTATAAGATATAATATTTTTACTTGGAGTATAGTTGGTGTTTAAGTCAGGGTGCCATCAGAGAAAAGGGAGGAAAGGGAGGAAGATTCTGTGGAGGAGTCAAGCGGTTCTGATCTGTATTGTTTCGAGCTGATGGCTTATGCCCTGGGCAACTGATGGGCTGCTGTATTCCATTCTTGAAACAGAAAATGTACACTCACCGGCCACTTTATTAGGTACACCATGCTAGTAATGGGTTGGACCCCCTTTTGCCTTCAGAACTGCCTCAATTCTTTGTGGCATAGATTCAACAAGGTGCTGGAATCATTCCTCAGAGAGTTTGGTCCATATTGACATGATGGCATCACACAGTTGGCGCACATCCATGATGCAAATCTCCCGTTCCACCACATCCCAAAGATGCTCTATTGGATTGAGATCTGGTGACTGTGGAGGCCATTTGAGTACAGTGAACTCATTGTCATGTTCAAGAAACCAGTCCGAGATGATTCCAGCTTTATGACATGGCGCATTATCCTGCTGAAAGTAGCCATCAGAAGTTGGGTACATTGTGGTCATAAAGGGATGGACATGGTCAGCAACAATACTCAGGTAGGCTGTGGCGTTGTAACGATGCTCAATTGGTACCAAAGGGCCCAAAGAGTGCCAAGAAAATATTCCCCACACCATTACACCACCACCACCAGCCTGAACCGTTGATACAAGGCAGGATGGATCCATGCTTTCATGTTGTTGACGCTAAATTCTGACCCTACCATCCGAATGTCGCAGCAGAAATCGAGACTCATCAGACCAGGCAACGTTTTTCCAATCTTCTATTGTCCAATTTCGATGAGCTTGTGCAAATTGTAGCCTCAGTTTCCTGTTCTTAGCTGAAAGGAGTGGCACCCGGCGTGGTCTTCTGCTGCTGTAGCCCATCTGCCTCAAAGTTCGACGTACTGTGCGTTCAGAGATGCTCTTCTGCCTACCTTGGTTGTAACGAGTGGTTATTTGAGTCACTGTTGCCTTTCTATCAGCTCGAACCAGTCTGGCCATTCTCCTCTGACCTCTGGCATCAACAAGGCATTTCCGCCCACAGAACTGCCGCTCACTGGATATTTTTTCTTTTTCTGACCATTCTCTGTAAACCCTAGAGATGGTTGTGCATGAAAATCCCAGTAGATCAGCAGTTTCTGAAATACTCAGACCAGCCATTCTGGCACCAACAACCATGCCACGTTCAAAGTCACTCAAATCACCTTTCTTCCCCATACTGATGCTCGGTTTGAACTGCAGGAGATTGTCTTGACCATGTGTACATGCCTAAATGCACTGAGTTGCTGCCATGTGATTGGCTGATTAGAAATTAAGTGTTAACGAGCAGTTGGACAGGTGTACCTAATAAAGTGTCCGGTGAGTGTATGTTGCAGAGAGGTGTCTGAGGTTTAAGTAAAAATTCCCGAGCATGATGAGAATATTACATGCACAAAACATATCCACACAATCACAACCGCTGCAGTAAAATTGAAATCTTTGCCCTGATTTTGTTATTCTTTTACTGATATTAGTTTTTGCCATTGTCATAGGTAATACGCAGATGTCAGCAGGTGGGTATAACCACTCGCATAACAGATCACCCTGGTTTTCAGCCAGCTTGTCTAGTAAGTAGTAAAGTTTATTTTTAAAAGCGCCTTTCACATATAGAAATCACAAAGCGCTGTACAAACATCAAGATACAAAATACGTACAGGAAATGCAAACAAAACAATTAAAACACATCAACAAAAGGCTTTCATGAAGAAAAGTGTCTTCAGTCCCTCTTTAAAGGTCACTATGGAGTCAGCCCCACAGAGTTACAGGGGCAGGTAATTCCACAGTTTGGGGGCCACAGCTTGGAAAGACCAATCTTCTTGTGTCTTATAGCGCGTCTTGGTGACTACAAGCAGGTTTTGGGCAGAGAACTGCAGAGTCCGGCCAGCGGAGTAAGGTGACAAACGGTTAGAAATATAGACCGAAATAGGGCCTGATCATGCAGAGCTCTGAAGGTCATTACAAGGATTTTGAAGTCGATCCGATAGACTGGAAGCCAGTGAAAAACTCTTAAAGTGGGTGTAATATGAGCTCTTCTATTGGCACCAGTCAGAATTTTGGACCTGTTGCAAATGGGACAACTCTTATTTGCTCGGACAAGAAAACAGACTGTTACAGTAGTCTAAACGAGAGGATACAAAGGCACGGATAATCATCTCAAGATCCTCTTTGGGTGCCAGTGACCTGAGTTTAGAGCTGTTTCTCAAATGGTAAAAGCAATTTTTTGACAGATGTTACTACTACTACTACTACTGTCATTTAGCAGACGCTTTTATCCAAAGCGACTTACATTGAGAGAACATACAAGCAAGAAATCAAAAGTTGTTAGGCGTGATGCTCTAAAGACATCTCTTTGTCAAAGAAAACACCAATATTTCTAAAGCTTGGCTTAACGGACAGGCTCAAATCACCCAAATACTGGTGGATCCCTGGAGTGGCATCATCAGGGGCAATCACTAGCACTTCAGTTTTGTCTGAATTTAGAATTAATATTTGATTCGATTGAGGCAAGTCATTAGATAATTCAATTTCTGATTCTCAGAGGGCTTGAAAGATCAATACAGCTGGTTATTGTCGGCAAAAAGATGGTAAGAAACATCATCAGCAAAACCAGGAGAAAGTGACCGGTTAATCTCTATGTGCTGCAGGCAGTTTATACCACCTTTGTGCAGGTCTTTGGTGAGATATTTCAGACATTGTGGTAAGTGTCTGAAAGATGGTTTTATACCCCAGGTGCATGTCTTGGTAACGATGCCTGTTACATGAAGATGGGAAAAGATGTACCGCTTTCAGCCAATCACAAATTTCAAATGCAGTAGCCACCTTTCAACCCTAAGAGGGCAGAACTAAGATGCTTTTAGACCAAAATGTGTTGACACAAAAATGTCCAAAAATGCCCAGAAACTGAAAGATTGCATTAGTAAAGACCCACTAATACAGTTAGGGTTACATGTAAGTCATGGTTTTAACCATATTAACACAGGATTAGCATCATATTTGAAAACATTTCCAGCCAATGAGCTTGTTAATATTCTGTTATTTGTTATGGTCATTTTAAATGTTCATCAAAGAACAATGTGAACATTTTTATACAGTGGGGCAAAAAAGTATTTAGTCAGCCACCAATTGTGTAAGTTCTCCCACTTAAAAAGATCAGAGAGGCCTGTAATTTTCATCATAGGTATACCTCAACTATGAGAGACAAAATGAGGAAAAAAAATCCAGAAAATCACATTGTCTGATTTTTAAAGAATTTATTTGCAAATTATGGTGGAAAATAAGTATTTGGTCAATAACAAAAGTTAATCTCAATACTTTGTTATATAGCCTTTGTTGGCAATGACAGAGGTCAAACGTTTTCTGTAAGTCTTCACAAGGTTTTCACACACTGTTGCTGGTATTTTGGCCCATTCCTCCATGCAGATCTCCTCTAGAGCAGTGATGTTTTGGGGCTGACGCTGGGCAACACGGACCTTCAACTCCCTCCAGATATTTTCTATGGGGTTGAGATCTGGAGACTGGCTAGGCCACTCCAGGACCTTGAAATGCTTCTTACGAAGCCACTCCTTCGTTGCCCGGGCGGTGTGTTTGGGATCATTGTCATGCTGAAAGACCCAGCCACGTCTCATTTTCAATGCCCTTGCTGATGGAAGGAGGTTTTCACTCAAAATCTTACGATACATGGCCCCATTCATTCTTTCCTTTACACGGATCAGTCGTCCTGGTCCCCTTGCAGAAAAACAGCCCCAAAGCATGATGTTTCCACCCCCATGCTTTACAGTAGGTATGGTGTTCTTTGGATCCAACTCAGCATTCTTTCCCCTCCAAACACGACAAGTTGAGTTTCTACCAAAAAGTTCTATTTTGGTTTCATCTGACCATATGATGTTCTCCCAATCCTCTTCTGGATCATCCAAATGCTCTCTAGCAAACCGCAGACGGGCCTGGACATGTCCTGGCTTCAGCAGGGGGACACGTCTGGCACTGCAGGATTTGAGTCCCTGGCGGCGTAGTGTGTTACTGATGGTAGCCTTTGTTACTTTGGTCCCAGCTCTCTGCAGGTCATTCACTAGGTCCCTCCGTGTGGTTCTGGGATTTTTGCTCACCGTTCTTGTGATCATTTTGACCCCACGGGGTGAGATCTTGCGTGGAGCCCCAGATCGAGGGAGATTATCAGTGGTTTTGTATGTCTTCTGTATGTCTTTTCTAATAATTGCTCCCACAGTTGATTTCTTCACACCAAGCTGCTTACCTATTGCAGATTCAGTCTTCCCAGCCTGGTGAAGGTCTACAATTTTGTTTCTGGTGTCCTTTGACAGCTCTTTGGTCTTGGCCATAGTGGAGTTTGGAGTGTGACTGTTTGAGGCTGTGGACAGGTGTCTTTTATACTGATAACGAGTTCACACAGGTGCCATTAATACAGGTAACGAGTGGAGGACCGAGGAGCCTCTTAAAGAAGTTACAGGTCTGTGAAAGCCAGAAATCTTACTTGTTTGTAGGTGACCAAATACTTATTTTCCACCATGATTTGCAAATAAATTCTTTAAAAATCAGACAATGTGATTTTCTGGATTTTTTTTCCTCATTTTGTCTCTCATAGTTGAGGTATACCTATGATGAAAATTACAGGCCTCTCTGATCTTTTTAAGTGGGAGAACTTACACAATTGGTGGCTGACTAAATACTTTTTTGCCCCACTGTATAAGCTACAATACTAAATGAAAATGTGGAGCAGGAAGGATATTAACTCATTCAGTGCCACTTTCAGATTTCTATCAGATTTTCTGTAATGTCAGCTGCACCCCACTACCCCCACCCCCAACCTAAAACAATATTTGTGTATTGTTTTGGTCCCTGTTGCCTGCAGAAGATTTTAACGGAAGCCACTGGTTGGTTCACTATAATCGCTGAAGACATGGTGAGCCCGACATGACGAGTGGGACCGTTCGGCACAATACTCAAGGTGTTTCTCAATGTCAAGGAACCTTGCCTTGATGCCTTGGCCCCACCTCGGTTGCCTAGGAGAGACGGCATCGGGACTCGCCAAGGCGTGTCCCTATGTTCATGTGCTACTGAGGCATCTGTACTCAGTTGGCCCGCTGTTTAGCTAACATACCAAGGATACATGGATCGTGCCTTGATTCCTTCCCTTGGTCACAAATTTCCCAGAATACATTGCAGTATTTTCAAAAAATGGCGGTTGAGGAGCCGGCAGCAGCTATTTCAAAAGCAAATTTCCTGTTTAAACGCAAGCTAACTGATTGTTGCTATCGGGCTTATATTTAAAATGTTTTGGTTTTTTTTCTTTTTAAATCCAAAGCAGTTATACACTTGGTTAGTTACTTTGTAGTTGCAGCTTCAGTGGCTAGAAGGTAAATAACTCGCTTGTACATTAATTTTATTTTTATTAACATTTCTAGCTCCATGGGTGAAACGTAAACAGTGCGCGTGAGCAGGCAGCCGTGGTCACTTGAGTGAAATCTGTTAAGTGTCCTCGTAAGCAAGACGCCTCCTCTACCAAGGCAGTGCCTCGGTAGGCAAGGTTCCTTGACATTGAGAAACACCCTCAGTCCCGGTAGATCGGACTCTTGCGCTGGAGGGATTTTATTAATATCATCACCTCCTCCATTCCATCAATTCAAAATTTTTTTTGGAATAACTAAACAAAGTATCGATTCACAGAAGCTTCAAAGACTCTGATTCTCCCTTCCACAATGATTGCGTAAAGTAAGTATCGAGTAAAAAAGGACGATCTCACCCAGGGAAGTGCACCACTAGCTCCCCCCCCCCCCCCCCCCCCCCCCCCCCCCC
>SSNP01000123.1:644788-686118 GCA_006937955.1 Pachypanchax playfairii | reverse complement strand
CCCCCCCCCCCCCCCCCCCCCACACACACACACACACACAGACATAGGACTAATTACAGCATGTAACAAGTTAAAGTTTTGTGGAAAGCTGCCCCAGAATGCTTAGCGGGATTTAAAGCTGATAGCCCTGATTTCAAATTGCTTAGCTCAGACTGACAACAAAGTCACAGAACTCTCAGCCCCTCCCATCGGGTAGAATTCCTAAGCCACGCCCCCCCAGGTTTGGAAACACACGTAGCCCCAGAAGACGACTGAGTGCAGGAAGGGCATGAAAAAAATATGTTAAGCTAATTTGTTATGCAAATTAAGTATAGCAGCTTTAAGCCAATAAAAGCTGTAGAGACGTCAAGCCGTCAATGACACTGAGCCTTCAGATTCTGTTTGACGTCTTTAGATGTCTATAGATCTCTATAGATCTCCTCTGGGTGTGTCCAAACATTTGCCTGTCCGTTCTGACAATGCAAAGAAAGTAAAAATAACATCATTTTTCATGTTACTGTCCTGGGAGAGTTTATTTGATAGGTAAAATGTATTTATGGAAAAGTATAGAAACAAAAAACAAACTATAAATCTGTTTATTGAAGTCAAGACTGTAGAACGGCACATGCGCAAAAGGAATCAGTAGCACATCTCAAAAGGTAGCATATTTCTACAGAACACCGGTTCAAGCAATGGCTGTCTGAGACATGGCTGTGGAAGTTATTTAGTACTGATTTAACTAGTTTAGCAAATAGAGGTTGTCAAATTTTTAGTTTATCTTACCATTGTTTGTTGTGTTAACATAGTACTGTCGTCCTTGTGGAGACATGTAACATTTCCAATAAGGAGGAAGAGGCTCTTTAAGATCCTCGACAGGTAGCTGACTCAGAGACGCTGTCCTCTGTTGACAAAGAAAAGCAATATGTTAATTATAAGTCTCAGCAGCAGCTTTGAGACTAACTTATTTCCCATGTATCTTTTATAACTGACAAAACTGCTGAAGGTGAAGAAATGAAAAATGGAAAAAAAATAAGAAATTGGAGCATCAGCTGACAGGCGTCAGATCAGCTCTTAGGTAGTAATAATGTACAGGACTGAGATGAATGAGGATCTCATTTCCTCAAGTTTTTCCCAATGACAAACAAATGACATCATGCTGGAGCAGGCTGACATTTTGCTGCCATACAAAGAACAACAAACTCACAGAGATCGGAAATTTGAGCTCAGACTTGGGAGTACTGTTTGATTCAGGTTGCACTTTCAAAAATCACGTCAAGCTGTTGGTTAGGTCATGCATGTATCACCTCAGAAATATTGCTAAACATAGCCACATAGTCTCTCGACAAGCAATGGAAGATTTAATTCATGCATTTGTGTCTTCACGGTTGGATTATTGTAATGCACTATATACTTGTTTATCTGGTGCCACCCTGGATACCTTGCAGACTATTCAAAATGCAGCTGCGAGGGTATTAACAAGGTCCTCAAAATACAGCCACATTACTCCTCTTCTTATGGAACTTCACTGGCTACCAATTTCCTACCGGGTGAAATTTAAAATACTTGTCTTGACATGGAGAGCTCTACATGGACAAACCCCTGAGTATATCTCAGAACTTTTGATCCCCAACACTCCGTCCAGAGTGTTGAAGTCATGCGCAAAGGACCTCTTGTCTGTTCCTCACTCTAGACTGAAAACAAAAGGTGACCGAGCCTTGACACTTGGCCCTGACACTTTGAAACTCATTGCCTTTAACTAATTATTATTTATTAATACGCGTTTTAACTGATTAGCATATTTTACCTGATTTAATTTTTAGTTTAGCTTTTAACTGTTTATTTATTAATCTGCTTTGCATTTTTATTTAGATTCTATCTTATCATTGTTGTGATGCCTTTGTGTTTAAAAATAATTGCTTTCAGTTCATTGGTTGCTCAAAGATGAAAATAACGATTCATGATTAATAAATAGTCAGCAGACCTATGTTAAAAAAGGGCTAAAAACGGTTTACTATTAAAATCAGATCTAAGTGAGACATCGTTTTTACAAACTATCTTTGTTTTGTTAGGCGCGATCTAACGCAGCAGAGTGAGCACTCTTGTATACAGACGATCTTTGTTGTATTTTACCCGGGACGGTGTCGGTTAAGGTTTTATGTAGTAAGAAAGCTAATTACTGCTCTTTCTCATGCTTGGTCTGCTCTACTCGTTTGAACCTTGGGAAACCTTCGTTTTTGTGAGTATTGTGTTCAGAAAAGGACTTTAATATGTTTTAGCATTATTTAGGCTAGTTAAATGCTTTGATAAGCTCATGTGAGTTTCAGGTTGACTTAGAGGTGTGTATTCACTGCTAGCCTGATTGTTTTTTTTTCTTTTCTTGTATGTTTCAGTTACAAAAAAATAAAATAATGCAATAAGGAAACGATCTTCATTGGATAAAGAAAAGCAAGCCTTCTTTGAAGACCTCTTTGTTCATTTTTCTGTTCGCTGGCTGTCTAGCTTCATCTAGCTACGTGTAGCGAGGGCAGCACAATTGTTTCACACTCATTGTTTTATACTTTATACACTTTATATTTTACAAACTTTACATTTTAACTTTTTTTTTTTTGGCCAGTGTTTCTTCTCCGGGACCCCTCTGCGTTTGGGGTGGTGGTCGGCTGTGGCTGCCCCCCAGGTAGCGCTTGGGTGGAGGTGGGGGTACCAGCCCTCCCTCCTCTGGGCGCACAGGGTTGGTGCCTTGGCGGCTGCTGTTGATCTGCTGCTACTGATGCAGATGGCTCCCATGATGGCATTTCCTGGCTCATCTGTGCTCAGCCCGCTGTTTTTGTAGCTTTTAAGTGTGTGTGGGCTTGTTTTTCTGACCTCCAGAGGACCAGTTTCCTGACTTTTGCTATCTTTTTGGGGTCCGAGGGTTCTTGTGGGGACCGAAGCCTGGTCCCCATTAGGGGGACTCCCCTTTTTAGGGTTAGGGGTTAGGTTTATAGGTATGGTGTGAATAGAGTTTTAGTTAGTCTTAGGGTTAGTTATAGATCAGTAATGGTTAAGGTTAGGAAAAGGGTTTGTGTTAGGTATAAATCTAGTTACTAAAATCAATGGAAGTCAATGCATGGTCCCCATGAGGATAGCAAAACAAACTTGTGTGTGTGTGTGTGTGTGTGTGTGTGTGTGTGTGTGTGTGTGTGTGTGTGTGTGTGTGTGTGGGTTTGTTTTTCTGACCTCCTGGGGACCCGTTTCCTGACTTTTACTATCTTTTTGGGGTCCGAGGGTTCTTGTGGGGACCGAAGCCTGGTCCCCATTAGGGGGACTCCCCTTTTTAGGGTTAGGGGTTAGGTTTATAGGTATGGTGTGAATAGAGTTTTAGTTAGTCTTAGGGTTAGTTATAGATCAGTAATGGTTAAGGTTAGGAAAAGGGTTTGTGTTAGGTATAAATCTAGTTACTAAAATCAATGGAAGTCAATGCATGGTCCCCATGAGGATAGCAAAACAAACTTGTGTGTGTGTGTGTGTGTGTGTGTGTGTGTGTGTGTGTGTGTGTGTGTGTGTGTGTGTGTGTGGGTTTGTATTTCTGACCTCCTGGGGACCCGTTTCCTGACTTTTACTATCTTTCTGGGGTCCGAGGGTTCTTGTGGGACCCAGAGCCCCAGAGCCCCAGAGCCCCAGACTCAGCATATGTTGAGACAATATGCCTGGGGTAGACAGAAGAAATTTCAGTTCTAATCCCAGAGGAGTGTGTGGAACTTTGGCAAGACAAGGTTCATTTAAAAAAGTGTGAGGAAACTTTAAGCATCTTGAACAACAGATGGGACATTTTAATCACATCCAGTAAGACAGACCAAAGTGGCATATACCGGTAATGGTGGTGGTCCTTAGTCCTCCAGAGAATGGTAATCCTGGTAGGTTCAAAGGCAACTGGACTTTTTCTTAGTTTTTAAACATGTCTCATGTGAAGAGGTTTCTCAATTCAAACTCAAAAGTGCAGCGTTTAGAGCTTTTAAGCTGTAGTGAGTGAACTGACCTGAAGAGCACCCCCTCTCCTTCCTCCTGAGGGTCATCAGTGTCTTTGTTAAAGAGGCCATTTCACACAAATTTCAGGACTTTATGGTTATTTCTTAAGTATTAACCTGTAATCTGAAATATTTAATGTATAAAAAACATTAGGAAACACTGATTAAAAGACCTTTCAATCTCTCTGCGTCAAAATTCGGCCCGTTTCATCAGGCTTTGGGCAGCTGCTCATCATATTCATTATTTGAATTTGCTGGACTCAGACTGGCTAACAAACTAGCCTATGAGAGCATGGCATACTGTTTCCTGCCCCGCTGCGCATGGCAACAGCACACGTGGTCTGTTCTGGTTTGTTACATCTCATGCTACAGCTTTTAGCCAGCAGCATGCTAGATGTGGTTTCAACTGTGGGAGCTACCGAATACTAACGAGCAAAGGAGCTGTGAAGAAACAAATACAGGCCATTCGAACTAGGGTTTTATCGCCACCTGCGCAGTTTGAGAGATAAGAGAAATTGTTGACATATGTTCACACCCACTATGAAGGTAAAAACACCTCAGAAAAAAACGTTTTTAATGGAATGGCCTCTTTAAACTGTTTGAAAAGTTTTGATCACGTCTGGACACGAGGACTTGGTTCTTCTGTGCTCTGCCATATCACACACCTGGCTATGGAACAGCTGAGTAGCCAATTGTCCCAATAATTTTGGTCCCTTAACAAGTGGGAGGCGCATATGCAAACTGTTGTAATTCCTACACCGTTCACCTGATTTGGATTTAAACACCCTCAAATTAAATTTAAACCTATTGTGGTGATGTACACAACCAAAAATGTTTGAATTGTGTCCCAATATTTATGGGCCTGACTGTATATGTTTGGTTTCTCCTGTATAAATATCTGAACACTCCTTGCTGAACTGAACTGCAGAAATTGTGTAGCACACTTAAGGTGTTTTGTCCTTTAGATGAAGCAGTTCTTGTCTGAGTGTGTTGTCGCATTTAAAGTGCAACTAACCCCAAAATCAACATTTTTTTGCTGATAAACTATAAATGAGTGTCTAATAGTCCTGTCTACATTTCTGGGTCTTGTTTTGGGTATTTGAGCACATTTTTATACAACTATTCATTGTATACCAAAAACCGTTAGTAGATCACCCTCTTCAGGTAATAGCATTACATTGCACTTGAATTTTAATCAGGCATTGCTATTAGCTGAGACTTTATTTTCTCCATTTGTGACGTTAGGATTCTGCAGCTGTGGAGTATAAAAGAGCTTGGTCTTGGCCACACCTCCACACAGTACTGAGTGAGTTTGAACAGGGAGTGTATATGGCTGTTATCAGAGTTCATTTTAGTGTTTGTGACTGTGTGAAAACATGCTTTTAGCACATTACTGAATGGTTTTCTCTTCATGCTGGGATACTTTGATTTATACCTTGGACACCTCTCTGCAACACACATTTTCTGTTGCAGACAATGATGTGCAGAGGCTGCGTGCGCCTGATGAGGCTGGGTCACAGTTGTAAGACGAGCTAATCTAAATTTTGCTTTGATCAACAACAATATACCACTAAGAGACGGGTCTCATTCTATGCCGCTTAAGTCACTGTAGTACAAACCATCGGCTTGAAACAGTAGTGCAGACGCGTGCAGTTGCCCCTGTTTGCAGAGTCACACGATATTACTGGAGCTAATAGCGTTGGCTAACAACAATGTACCAGTACAGAAGAGCCCCATTCTATGCCGCCAAGTCGCTGCAGGGACTGCAAAACAATACGGATCAGAACTGCACGTCTCATCTGCATATTCCTCCATTTCACCTGTCCCTCTCTGGCGTGTGTCAGTCAGTGACATGTCAATCACAGCCCAGCCTGCCACCTCCCTGGTCCACCAGCCACGCCTCTTTTTTCATGCATCTTTTAAATTTCAAACTGTATCTGGAGAGGGGGGGTGAGTTTTCCTTTTAAGTTCACTTTTTATAACCTACTAGGAAACAAAGGTGGCCTTTTGTTAAACATCATTTTTGACAGTGAAATCATCAAATGAGTATGAAAGTTAAAAAAACAATTTGCTTGCCCCAGCATATGCAACTTTACATTATGAACTGTTGCAGATGGTTCATTCTCTAACCCCCAGACTACCTTTGGCTACACATTCACCACCTGTCAGAACTGTCTCTGACAAAGAAAACAGGGACCCATATAAGTCAGTGATAACTGGGGAGCAACCACAACAGTCACTGCTGCCATCTCTGTGTTAGAAGGATCCTATACAATAAATTATATACTAGTTTTTAAAAATTAAGACTTTACATGGAAACAAGGTAAGGGTCTAGTCTGTTAAATCTCTTGTGTCTGCTCTAGGTAATTTATTAAGATTACTATTTTCATTATTATTTACATTTTGTCACAGTCTGAATCTGCCAAGTCTCTGTTTTCCAGGGTTCTTGCAGGTTTCAGTAAGTTAAACTTAAGGCCTTTTTAGACCATTATGAACAAAATTTAAGACCAACTCAGTGTATTAATAGAAAGTGAAATAACTGATGTTTCTCCACCTTACACTGAGACTTGAGCAGCTTTACATCCAGGGTCCCCAGCTGAATGGTCTTCTTGCAAAGTTTACCCACTTTCCCATGTTTTAATTACAAGCAGCTGATGTGACTCAGCAGATTTAGTAATTAGCTAACCCTACACAGGCTACAAATGCCGCAAACTGAAAATTTACAGCCTGTGTTTAGAGGGTTGTAGAATGAATATACAGCATTTTAACAGCATTACAGCAAATTGGATTTGAAAAATATAATTAAATATTTATTTTGTCGGGCGCGATGTTGGCATTTTGTTTACATCTACCAGCCAATAGCTGGCAGAGCAGCGGACATCTTTGTGGGTTGCCTAATACGGTGAATAGTCCAGCACAGCGAGGTTGGTACTGTGGAGTGCACGTCGAGCAGCTGGAAGCCCTGGGGATATATGGCAATTATTGACCTTATTTGCTTGCCATAGAGGATTTCCCAACATGTGACTTAGCAGGGTCATGTGGTAAAGTCTTTAGCAGCTCATGCTAACACAGTGCAGCAGGTGGCTGAAGTGTGGGGAAATCCAGCTGCGGGTTCGGCTGGAGGACACCTCGGAGGATTTTGTGGCTGGGTGGAAAGGTGAGGCGTACAGGATGGCGTGAGGAGGACAGAGGATCTTGCAGGAAATTTCGGTTTGCTCGAGAAGAGCAGGGGAATGACCTCTTTACCATGGACTGAATCGATGACTGAGCTACAGGTAGGAGTCTTCATTTATCATAGTCAGTGTGTGATCAGCAGCACTGGAGAGCATGATTAGTGAGCTGAAATCATGATATTTTGTTGTCCTTCGCATATCGGAGATTAGAGTGGGTTTGGTCGAGGCATTAGAGTGGCATGTGGGGAGTCACGAGCCTGGCACAAGCCTGGTGCCCCGATGGCCGGAAGCTTTGTTCTGTTGTTGGGGAGTTTATGTTCCATATTCCACCTTTAATAAAGAAACTATAGATATTTTGTAATCATCATAAGGTTTATACGGGGTCTTAAAATTCTTAAAACCATTGAATTTATAAATTTGGAAATAATACCTTAAAAAGACTTGAAAACGTCTTAAATTTTGATATCTGGGTCTTAAAAATCCTGCTATGTGTAATTTCTCATCGCATTTTTCGTCAAAAGTTTCAATTTTCATCCACGATTGTATTGAATACATATATATTTTAAATAAAGAGTGGCAGAACCAATGAGGGAGCGGAACACAAGTTGGCAATAAGGCACCAATAAGCTGGATGCCAACAACTGGTAAAAATGAAAAAAAAAAAAAAAAGAAGAAGTACAGAGAGCTAATTCATGCTCAGAACATGTGGAAATGTACGTTTAACGTAGCGTGGATAGATAAAATGTATGTTTTTGAAGCTTACTGCATATACTTTACTGTTAGACTTTAAGTTCCCGAACCACAGCCACTTGCACTGCCCCTCATGAATTTGTATTTTTTTGGATTATTTTTGCCTCTCTGTGCTGATGACTCTAACATGATTTTTGGCATTAAATTTTGGATTGCAAATAGGATTATGCCCTTTTGGAACTGTTTCATGTTTAATGAACCTGGATTTTTTTAAGGACAATTGTTGTATCTTTCCTTGCCTACTGTCTCTGCTTTTTAAAGACGCCATTTCATACAAATTTCAGGACTTTGTGGTTATTTCTTAAGTATTAACCAGTAATATGAAACATTTTATGTCTAAAAAGCATTAGGAAACACTGATTAACAGACCTTTCAATCTATCTCCCTCAAAATTAGTCTGGTTCCGGCTAAAATAGTGCTAAAATATTCAACGGAAACCTCAGAAAAAAATGTTTTTAATGTTCGGGCCTCTTTAGTACACAACTGATAATCATTGATCTCTTTCACATGCCACCTCAGGAAGACTCCTATCATCCCATTTGAGCTTCATCAACATTCCTTTTTTCTGCGAAGATTCTCATTTATTTCTTTAGAACCAAATTTTTTTTTACAAATGGAGATTATTAAATATATCAGATATTGAATTTTTTAAAGTACCAAATGTAGCAATCAAAGGCTGGTATTTGCTATCCCTTTTTAATATTTAAATATGTTTGATGATCTGAAACATTTATGTCTGAAAAATATACAAAAATGTTTTTTTTAAATCCCAAAGAGTGAAAACAATTTTTAATTTCATAGCATATTGTTAGTAACTGCAGTACAAAAGAACATATCAAGAGTTTGATGTAATTTGACAGACTTGAAAATGGTAAAAATGCATAGATCAGTGCTTCTCCGAAGGGAGAAAAATACAAATATTGAGCCATTTCCAGCATGAAGCAATAATTGAGACAGATCATTTTTGTCTACAGCAAATTAATTTGAGAGATTCTGGTGAGTTTAAACCATTAAGGCACAGACCCTGATTGTTCTAAAGGTGAGTCACAAATGTGGCTCTTGTCTGAGCTCACATGGTTTCTTGAAATGCTGAACAGCAATTTACTTTGTGTTGAATGAGTGTCAACAGACTGGATTACTGGACATGAGTGACATTCACAGTGACTCACTACCTTCTGACTCTCTCAAACTGGGTTAAAGGAAATAAACTGAGATTTGTTGTGTTAGGTTTTTTGTGATTTTAGTGTGGGAGTAGTATTTTTAACAAAGAGGTAAAGGTTGACATGAAAAAGTAGGAACAGAACAGTTTTTAAAGTTACAGTAACTGGAAGTGATTTGTACTTGACAACATTACAAAACAGACAGTTGGCAAAATCATTTCAAAGTTCTCATTTCCTTTTATACATTTCATAACTGGGAAATTCAGACAGAACTTTGTCAAACTGCAAATTTTCCGTTAGAATGGAAAGATGGAAACATTTTGAGAATCCAATATTTAAGATAAAAACAAACTACAGAGTCTTGCTTCAATAGGGCGCTTTCAATGACATCACAAGAGAGAGATTAAAACTGAAGGAGAAGTTGTTGACCTGTTTTCACACCCACTATGAAGGTAAGAACACCTGTGGAGCTAAAATCTTCAACAGAAACCTCAGAAAAAATGTTTTTAATGGAATGGCCTCTTTAAAAAGCAGAGTGGAAATTGTTGCGATAATTTTTTAAAGTTCAGCCAACAAAACATTTCTTAGTGAAGAAACCATAACCCTCTTAGTGAAGTGAAACAAAATGCTGCCAACACCACCAGGCAGTGTTTAGCCCAGAGACAACAAATTAGTACATCAGAGTTAACCATCTAGCCAACAATCAGGCATTGGTGAGCCACCATGTGGGTTGTCTTGTCTCAGTCAAGAAATCCAAAATCTGCATTACTTTTCAACCTGATTTGAAATAAAAAGTTTACAGTCATCAAACATTCCCACTAAGTATATGAATGGGATCAAATAAAAGTGGCTGTTCCCAGCCAATGATAAAACATTTCAGATAAAGCCACTGCAGATGACCGCAAAGAGCACAAACCTAAGAAATAAGAATTCCCTTTGTATCCAAATTAGTCTTTGTAAAATGAATGTTGCTCTCAATGATCTGGCAGAAATGTTTAATTTTTAGTATTTTAGTATTTTATGTTGTAAACGGGCATCCTGAGGCTGAAGAAAAGAACAAACAAAATCCAACTCTATACACACAGGAGTGAATCAGTAAACAGCACACTGGAGTCTTTTCCACAGTGGAATTTAAACAGAGGTGGGGCCCTCAGCCTGAATCTCTATTGAAATGACAGCAGAACACAAAGTGGCTCTTTTTCCTTCTTAACGTTCCAGAGGTTTTGGAACAGGGCTGTGACAGACACAGGAAGTGCCTGTTTCCTATTGTTCACTGGTAAATACCTCCACTTTCCCTTTCTGGGGAGATACTTTTACGTCCTGGGTTACAAGAAGTTCATACACAAGCTGCTGATGCTCATGCACAAACACAAATGCCCAATCAAAAGTCGCTCAGAAAGTAGGTGAAACCCCCTCAAATGTCACCATGCTGTTGTGCACAAGGGTCTCAACCCTCACTGTATCACAACCACAAGCTATGCTCTTATATAATCCAAAAATACTTTCACAGATAAAGATAACAAATGAAAATGGAGAAGAATAAAAAATTACCTGGTTGTCCAGCAGTCCCAGTCGTAGAGACATTATACTAAAGCCCTCTCTAAACCACACCAGCATATTAATAACACACTGATTCTAAGACATAGAGAACAAACTACCAAAATCACCAAATAAGTGAATGATGAAACAATAGAAGGACTAGGCCTGGGCTATATGGCTAAAAAAAAATCACAATATATTTTTCCATATTGTTTGATATCAATTTTTGTCATGATTTTTAAAATATTGCCAGTTTAAAGCACCCTTGAAAATAAAAATAAAGAAACTAGATATTAGTTAAAACTTTTATTAATATTCTGAGTCTTTTTGATAACACAGATACAAAATAAACAAGGTGTCTGCTCTGGGATTATTAAGACACCCTGAAATATAAATTTTTTCATTTTTTGTGACGCTACATATTACATAATGTATATGCTGTTCCCACCATAGACACTGGCACTTTATATTAAATAACAATACTGTTTAGCTACTTTGTAGCTTCAGAATTAAACACTGCAAAACAAATAAAATATAAAATTTAGCTGCACTGAATACTCAGATCAAACAGTAACACACCAAAAGATCAGACTGGGATCTATTTCACTGTCTTAAGCTCCACATTTGGTCATTCTGATGCTTTTTCTCTGCAGTAGTGCAGCGCACAACGTGACATGCTTCTTCTTGTAGTTTAATGGCGGTGGGCAAACAACATGCAGGGAGCATTACCACCCCCTAGTGGGCCTGCATGCTTCCACCATGTTTGATTGAGAAAATAGCCTCACAGCTAGGGATAGGTACCGAAACCCGGTAGTAAATTAGCCCCAGGTCTGATTCTGACGGTCCACCCGGACCGATAAGCTTCAGCCTTATTGGTCCTCTTAATGGTAAATTAATATCATATTCCACTTTGCAGAATCAATCAATCAATCAATCAACCAACCAACCAAATTTTAATAAGCGCTTTGCAACAACCGTAGGTTGCCCAAAGACCTGAGCAGCAAAAAAAAAAAGGTTAAAAGCAAGAGATACATTGAAGCAGTCAAATCCACAAAAATAACTAAAAACAGTTTCCAAGTGACACGACACTCAACACTGAAAAGCTAATTTAAACAAATGATGTTTTAATATGGCCTTAAACAAGGAGAGAGTTGTGATAGAACGTAATTCAAAAGGCAGAGAGTTCCAGAGCTTTGGTTCAACCACAGCGAAGGCACGATCACCCCATTGTTAATATCTAGACCGTGGGACCACCAGCAGGTGTTGGTCAGCAGAACGTAACGCTCTGCAGGGCAGGTATGGTGTGAGCATGTTGCACAGATACAATGCAATGCCGTGTATCCCTGTAACCCTCAGTAGTGATGACTTCATGGAATTCTTTATGAATAAAATAGATTCAATTAGAGAAAAAATCTATAATGTCCTTCCCACTGTTGTCTCTGGTTCGTTGTCCAGTGAAGCAGCTTTAGAATCTGAATCGTGTTTAGACAGTTTCTGTCCAGCTGATCTTAATGGGTTAACACAAATTATAGCTTCTTCTCAACCATCTACATGTATGTTGGATCCTGTTCCAACCAGACTTCTTAAAGATGTCTTCCCATTGATTAACACATGGATATTGGACATGATCAATTTGTCTTTAATAAATGGATATGTGCCTAAGGCCTTTAAGGTTGCTGTTATCAAACCTTTACTTAAGAAACCTGATCTTGATCCAGGATCTCCAGGTAATTATCGACCTATATCCAATTTACCCTTCATCTCAAAAATTCTAGAAAAGATAGTTTCAAACCAGTTATGTGATCATCTACACAGTAATAATCTTTTTGAAGAGTTCCAGTCAGGATTTAGAGCTCATCATAGCACTGAAACAGCACTGGTGAAAGTTTCTAATGATATTCTCATGGCCTCAGACAGTGGACTTGTGTCTGTACTTGTCCTGTTAGATCTCAGTGCTGCGTTTGATACTATAGATCATAAGATCCTATTGAAGAGGTTTAAATATGATATTGGGATTCAGGGAACTGCATTAAACTGGTTTGAATCATATTTAACTGAAAGATTCCAGTTTGTTAATGTAAATAATGAATCTTCTTCATATTCCAGAGTCAGTCATGGAGTTCCTCAGGGTTCAGTGCTTGGACCAATCCTCTTTACTATATATATATGTTACCGCTTGGTAAAATTATTAGACAACATGGTATAAAATTCCATTTTTATGCTGATGATACTCAGTTATATCTATCAATGAAGCCTCATGAGACCAACCAGCTGCAGAGATTACAAGCTTGTCTTAATGATGTAAAACATTGGATGACGCTTTATTTTTTGCTTTTAAATTCAGACAAGACAGAGGTTGTGACGTTTGGGCCTGAGAACCTTAGGAACAAGTTGTGTAGTCAGTCATCAATGTTGGATGGCATTAATTTGGCCTCCAACAAGAAGGTAAAGAACCTGGGTGTTATCTTTGACCAGGACATGTCCTTTAGTTCTCATATAAAGCATGTTACCAGGATGGCCTACTTCCACCTGCGTAATGTTGCTAAAATTAGGAGCATTTTGAATCAAAGAGATGCAGAAACTTTAGTTCACACATTTATTACTTCTAGACTTGATTACTGTAATTCATTATTATCAGGGTGTTCTAATAGTGCTGTTAAAGTCCTCCAGCTGATCCAAAATACTGCTGCCAGAGTTCTGATGAGAGTTAGAAGGAGAGACCATATTTCTCCTGTTTTAGCATCACTTCATTGGCTCCCTGTAAGGTCTAGAATAAAGTTTTACTTTTGACGTATAAGGCCTTGAACAACCAAGCTCCAGCTTATATTAAAGATCTTATTGTTCCATATGCTCCTAACAGAGCACTTCGCTCTCAGACTGCAGGTCTACTTGTAGTTCCTAGAATTTCTAAAAGTAGAATGGGAGGAAGAGCTTTTAGTTATCAGGCTCCTCTCCTGTGGAACCAGCTTCCACTTTTTATCCGTGAGGCAGACACCTTGTGTACTTTTAAGAATAGACTTAAAACTTTCCTTTTTACACAATCCTATAGTCAGGGTTAGCTTGGGTTCTCCTGAGCTTTCCCTTTAGTTATGCTGCTATAGGTTTAGACTGCCGGAGGACATACTGACCACATTTTTTCACTCTGCTGTCTTTCTTTACTCTGGCTGCCTCTGAGGAGGGTGTATCTCACATAAACAAACAATGAAATATTCCCACTAGAGTCATCAAATTGTTATTGCTTTGATTGTTACTGCTGCCATTAACTGTTTCTCTGTTTATCTTTCTATAGACATGACGACTGGCCAAAATACATCGGTGTTTGTCTGTGTCTCTTTCCTGTCAGCTCAGACCCCAGTCGGCTAAGGCAGAAGGCCGCCCATCCTGAGCCGGGTTCTGCTAGAGGTTTCTTCCTGTTAAAAGGGAGTCGTTCCTTTCCACTGTCGCCAATCGTGCTTGCTCAGGATGGGGGATTGTGCTGAAATAACAATTCAGCCCAATCGGTTGGTTCCTTAGATAGAAAATGTTTTATTATTAATTGGTTGATTTTCTGTGAAGTGCCTTGAAATTACTTTGTCATGAACTGGCGCTTTATAAATAAATAAACTTGAAATAAATAAACTTAATGGTGCTAGGCCTTGAACAGAACAGAAAACAAACAGCAGTACTTTATATTGGATTCTGTAGTCAATGGGGAGCCAGTGTAGAGAGTATAGAACAGGAGTGTTGTGGTCATGTTTACGGGTGCTGGTGAGGAACCGGGCCACCGTATTTTGCACAAGTTGAAGACGGCGCAGTGAAGTTTGGCTCAATCCAATATAAAGGGCATTGCAGTAATCCAAACCTGAGCTGATGAAGGCATGAACTGCTTTTTCCAGGTCCCTAGGGGTGAGAAATGGCTTGACTTTAGCCAACAGGCGGAGCTGAAAGAAACTTGCCTCAACCACAGAGTCAATTTTCTTGTTGAAATTGAGATTGTTGTCCAAGGTCACTCTGAGATTTCTCACAGATTTGTTGAGATGGTTTGTCAAAGGTGTAAGATCCGGAGCTGCATTAGTTGAACCAGATGAACCAAAGAGGATGAATTCAGTCTTTGATTCATTTAGGGAGCAAAAGTTTTTTGACAGCCACTGTTTAATGTCATGCAGACAAGCTTGGATGGAATAGGGGTCTGAAAGGTTCTGGGTAACTGGCAGATAGATTTGTAAATCGTCTGCATACAGATGGAATTACACATTATGACGGAATATCACAGAACCTAAAGGAAGCAAAATACAGAGAAAATAAAACAGGGCCCAAGATGGAACCCTGTGGCACACCAGAGGACAAGGGAACTGAGGAAGATGACGAACCATTAATCATCACAGAAAAAGTTCTGTTACTTAAGTATGACCTGAACCACTGCAGTACAGGGCCTTGAAGGCCCACATGGTGGGCTAGGCGTGTCAGGAGGATAGAATGATCCACCGTATCGAAGACTGCAGTGAGGTCCAACATTATGAGTAACACAGGTCTATTAGCATCCAAAGAGAGAAGAATATCATGCTGTAATTTTCACAATGCAGATTCTGTACTGTGGCGTGCTCTAAAACCAGATTGAAACTGTTCAAATATGTGGTTCTGATCCAAAAATGACTGGAGTTGACTAAAAACAAGTTTTTCCAGGACTTTAGAGAGAAAGGACAGATGAGGCACTGGTCTGAAGTTTGAGATAATTGCTGGGTCAAGAGAAGGTTTCTTTAGTACAGGGCTGACCACAGCTTGCTTAAAAACAGCGGGGACAGATCCTAACCATAACCATAGGCAGTTATTGAAAAAGGATAGGAGACATGGCCCTACTTTGTCATAGGTGTCTTTAAGCAGTCTAGTTGGATATACAGTGGGGCAAAAAAGTATTTAGTCAGCCACCAATTGTGTAAGTTCTCCCACTTAAAAAGATCAGAGAGGCCTGTAATTTTCATCATAGGTATACCTCAACTATGAGAGACAAAATGAGGAAAAAAAATCCAGAAAATCACATTGTCTGATTTTTAAAGAATTTATTTGCAAATTATGGTGGAAAATAAGTATTTGGTCACCTACAAACAAGTAAGATTTCTGGCTTTCACAGACCTGTAACTTCTTTAAGAGGCTCCTCGGTCCTCCACTCGTTACCTGTGTTAATGGCACCTGTGTGAACTCGTTATCAGTATAAAAGACACAACAAAATTGTAGACCTTCACCAGGCTGGGAAGACTGAATCTGCAATAGGTAAGCAGCTTGGTGTGAAGAAATCAACTGTGGGAGCAATTATTAGAAAATGGAAGACATACAAGACCACTGATAATCTCCCTCGATCTGGGGCTCCACGCAAGATCTCACCCCGTGGGGTCAAAATGATCACAAGAACGGTGAGCAAAAATCCCAGAACCACACAGAGGGACCTAGTGAATGACCTGCAGAGAGCTGGGACCAAAGTAACAAAGGCTACCATCAGTAACACACTACGCCGCCAGGGACTCAAATCCTGCAGTGCCAGACGTGTCCCCCTGCTGAAGCCAGGACACGTCCAGGCCCGTCTGCGGTTTGCTAGAGAGCATTTGGATGATCCAGAAGAGGATTGGGAGAATATCATATGGTCAGATGAAACCAAAATAGAACTTTTTGGTAGAAACTCAACTTGTCGTGTTTGGAGGGGAAAGAATGCTGAGTTGGATCCAAAGAACACCATACCTACTGTAAAGCATGGGGGTGGAAACATCATGCTTTGGGGCTGTTTTTCTGCAAGGGGACCAGGACGACTGATCCGTGTAAAGGAAAGAATGAATGGGGCCATGTATCGTAAGATTTTGAGTGAAAACCTCCTTCCATCAGCAAGGGCATTGAAAATGAGACGTGGCTGGGTCTTTCAGCATGACAATGATCCCAAACTCACCGCCCGGGCAACGAAGGAGTGGCTTCGTAAGAAGCATTTCAAGGTCCTGGAGTGGCCTAGCCAGTCTCCAGATCTCAACCCCATAGAAAATCTCTGGAGGGAGTTGAAAGTCCGTGTTGCCCAGCGTCAGCCCCAAAACATCACTGCTCTAGAGGAGATCTGCATGGAGGAATGGGCCAAAATACCAGCAACAGTGTGTGAAAACCTTGTGAAGACTTACAGAAAACGTTTGACCTCTGTCATTGCCAACAAAGGCTATATAACAAAGTATTGAGATTACCTTTTGTTATTGACCAAATACTTATTTTCCACCATAATTTGCAAATAAATTCTTTAAAAATCAGACAATGTGATTTTCTGGATTTTTTTTCCTCATTTTGTCTCTCATAGTTGAGGTATACCTATGATGAAAATTACAGGCCTCTCTGATCTTTTTAAGTGGGAGAACTTACACAATTGGTGGCTGACTAAATACTTTTTTGCCCCACTGTAAACACAAGCCAAACACTGTTGGCAGCCAGCTCCTCCTTAACAAGCACACACACTGCGGGGACTGATGGTGGAAGTGGGGGACAGCTGCGCACTGCCGTGCTTTCACTAGAAGCTCCACCCATCAGCAGGTACACAGATGCGATGGCAGAGCAAATGAAAAGATCCAAAATTTGGCTGCATTTCACAAAAATAGATGCTGACATTGCACGTTGTCACAAATGCAATAAAGGCTTTTGCTTGCAAAGGTGGGAACACGAGTAATTTTCAAACAGCTTGCTAAAATACACCAAATACAAACAGAGAGAAGCACAGTGTTTGACTGAGTGCTGCAGCAACAACAAGCACTGAATCAGAGGGCTTATTTTGCACTGAACACTTTAACATTTAAAATCTTTCATTTTGGTTCTCAATTGCACTGTTTTATGGGGAAGTTATGGTTGATATTTTTTATTTGAATACTTTAACTTTTTTAAATGGTAGTTCTAGTTTTTGATATATAAAATAATTTGTTGATATAGTGTTTCTATTAAGTTATTAATTTTGTACTTTTTATCTTGTAGTCATTTATCTTCCATGCTTTACTGTTCCAGTTGTAAAAAAAAAAAAAAAAAAAAATATAGTTCATTATTTCTGTTTTTCCCCTTTTGTTTTAGTTTAAAAAAAAAAAAAAGTACACAGAAGGGTACCGGATTGATAAGGAGTATCGTTAAGAGTAGTAGTATCAATAAATCCTGAACGACACCCATCCCTACTCACAGCTGATCACTGTGATCAAACTGAAAATAATCACGATCAAAAAGTTTGATCATAACATCGCCCAGCACTAAGAAGGACACATTAACACAGCAGCATGTTTCTGTAATGTCAGCATCAGAGTTATGTTTGGCCAAAACCCCAATTCTCCTCGTCTCCCTGCAGTTGAGTCCATCGATGTTGATCCTTGGCTCAAGACTTCTCCACTCTCTTGTTATACATGCATGTAATTCATCCAATTTTAATGATACACGTCACAAATGGCATATTCAGCACAATCATTAGGTCTGACAGCTGTGGCTTAAAAGTGAGAGCAGCTGTCTATCAACTGGGAAGTTGTTGGTTCAAGCCCAGCTTCTTCCTCCACATATAAGAGTTCTGGGGCAAGATACTGAACTCCACACTGTCCCAATCTGTAAACCTGTGTGTGTGTTTGTGTGGAAGCAACATACAGTGTAAAAGAACTTTGAGTCAGTAAGACCAAAAGGTTAAAAGTACAGTATGTTAGAATTTTACAGTGAAATACTCACACAACAGTCCCATCGATGTTGAAAAAAAAGTCACATTGTAACAGATGTCAATCTCAGCCGGCTGGGTGGTCGCTAGTTTCGGTCATTTTAAAAAAGCTAGTCTGGACCAGAATCATTATTTACACGTCCTGACTTCCTGGTTTCGTAGTAAATCAAATGTGACCCCGCAAGATCGCCACGATTTCAACACAAGCAGCTGTAATTCCACAACGACCAGCAGCAAAAAGTAACAGACCACAACATTCTTCCAACTAAGCAGCCAAGCTGCATGTGATGAGGCATTCAAACGCACTTAGGAAAACTCAATGCTGAACATTCCCAAAAATTGAATAGCTACACGAGAAACAACATCAGAAAAAACATCAGAACTGGCAACTCAACAGAAAAATCAGGGAGGTGAGGGGTTGAGTGGCTAAGAGCAGACGATTTTTTTTTCGACATAAACTGCAGGACTTGAATTTGACAACAAGGTCTAATTCTTATATACTGTACCTTTGAATAAATACTGTCCATTTGTCTCTCTGTAATCTGTCAAGGATGATGACATCTCTGCTTTAAACATTTGTATCAAACACTGAAGTTAGAATAGAACGTTTTGTCTGACCCCAAAGGGTTACAGAAATTTGTCATTGACAGGGGTCCACATCATCTTTACACATACAAAAGCAATAAAAGATTAAAGACCACATACAGCTGAACTCAAATCACACACATTGATCCTTAAAGACCCTTTATAAACTTGTAGACATTTATAAACCCTACCGTTAAAGAGGCTCTTCCATTAAAAACAGTTTTTCTGAGGTTTCTGTTGAATATTTTAGCTCCACATGTATTCTTACCTTCATAGTGGGTGTGAAAACAGGTCAACAACTTCTCTTACAGTTTTTATCTCTCAAACTATGCAGGTGGTGAGAACACCCGAGTTCTCCTGAGTCCGAACGGCCGGTACTTGTTTTGTCACAACTCGTTTGTTCGTCAGTATTTGGCAGCTCCCACAATTGAAACCACATCTAGCATGCTGCTGGCTAAAAGCTGTAGCATAAGACATAGCAACCAGGAAGAGAGAACTCCTGGTGTTACCATGCGCAGCGGGGCAGGAAACAGTATATCTTGCTCTCAGAGGCGAGTTTGTTAGCCAGTCTGAGTCCAGCAAATTCTCATAATGAATATGAACGAGCTGCTGCTAGTAAATTGAACCAGTATGTGGTATTGAAAGTGAGAATAGATTCTAAAAATGACGGTAAACCATGATTAAAATATTTGCTTTGGAAGTGTCTATCTGAGTGGTCTGAGGGGTTAGGGTTAGACAGTGTTTAAAAAGCTGAGATGTAGTTGTAGCTCTGTCTCTACCCACACAGCACAACTCCTTTGTCTTTGAGACATTTAACTCAAGTGATTTTTCATTAAAAGTTCTCAGCAGGTCACCCACTGTTTCTTGGTACTGAGTTAAAGCTTCTGTACTGTCAATGTGGGCCACCAGGGCCATATCATCAGCATATTTTAAAGAGGCCATTTCGTACAAATTTTTGGACTTTGTGGTTATTTCTTAAGTATTAATTGTAATCTGAAACATTTTATATCTAAAAAACATCAGGAAACACTTCTTAACAGACCTTTCAATCTGTCTGCATCAAAACTCAGCTGGTTCCGTCAGACTTCGTCAGCAGCTCGTTCATATTCATTATTCAAATTTGCTGAACTCAGATTGACTAACAAACTAGCCTATGAGAGCAAGGTATACAGTTTCCTGCCCCGCTGTGCATGGCAACACAAAATGTTCTCTCTTCCTGTTTGCTATGCCTTATGCTACAGCTTTAGCCAGCAGCATGCTAGGCGTGGTTTCAACTGCCGGAGCAGTCGAATTCCGGAATAGCGCTACAACTGGTGGCAGCTTGTTGGAGTAGCTCTGTGACTTTGCTAGCACTTGCTAGCATTTTTTTGTTCTTTTTGGGTGTTTCTTGCTGGTTTTTTCTTCTGGAAATATTTTCTAAATACTTTTCTTCTGATTTGGATGCTGTGCTGATTGAGTTTTTTGCTTGATTTGTCACTTTTTTGCCACTTGTTATGATGTGTAACCATGGCAACAAGAGACTTGCTTACAAGTAAGAGCAGCTACCGGACATTTCTAAGGCTGAAATAATCCTCAAATTGAAACTCTGGATCCCTGATGAGCTCAAAAGAAGAAGACATAGATGCAGAGCAGGAGCACAGTGGAGAGAGAGAAAGAAGAAGTTTAAACCTTCACTTCCATCAGTCATATAGACAAATGTGAAATCTCTTTGCTAAGAAAATGGATGAACTTGAAACTCTGTTGAAGACCCAGCCAGAGTATCGGGAATGCAGCATCATGTGTTTTACTGAGACATGGCTAAAGGAACATATCCTGGACTCCAGCGTGTCTCTGCCTGGCTTTCAAACAATACGGGCAGACAGAGATTTGAAGAGGAGCGGCAAAAGAAGAGGAGTTTGTCAGCTGATCACATCTGCAGTCACCTGTTGGGGTGGAGCATCAGAGCAAGTGACATGAAGAGGCTGAACAGATGGATAAGGAGGACTGATTCTGTCCTGGAGACTGAACTGGAGTCTCTTGAGTTTATTGTCCAAAGGAGGATGAAGAACATTATGGAAAACCCTCATCATCCTCTTCAGAACACAGAAGCTCAACAACAGAGTGTCTTCAGCCAGAAGATTCTTCATAATCCGCTGCAGCACAGACCGTTACAGGAGATCCTTCCTGTCCACACCTAGAACCTTCTATAATGGCTCCCTGAAAAAGAACTGAGCTACAACAACACTTAATTTCCCTTCGGGGATTAATAAAGTGTTTTTGATTTGATTTGATTTGAATACTAATGAGCAAAGGAGTTGTTACGAAACAAGTACCAGCCTTTCGAACTCGGGAGAACTCATGTGTTATCGCCACCTGCGTAGTTTGAGAGATTAAAAACTGAAAGAGAAATTGCTGGCCTGTTTTGACACCCACTATGAAGGTAAGAACACCTGTGGAGCTAAACACATCCTTGGGAAGGATGTGTTGAAAACCAAGTTGCTGGACTTTAAACCATTTAAAAACACATGCTGTACCCTATCCTATAGTGCAGGGGTGGCCAACTCCAGGCCTCGAGAGCCACTATCCTTCACATTTTAGATGTTCCCTGCTTCAACACACCTGCTGCAGATGAACAGGTCGTTAACAGGCTTCTACAGGACTTGCTGAGAGGTTGCAGATTTGGTGAGTTGAAGCAGGGGAACATCTAAAATGTGCAGGATAGTGGCTCTCGAGGCCTGGAGTTGGCCAGTGTAAAAGATGTTCCAACCATTTCATTGAATACAAAAATAAAATATGACAGCATTATTAAAAAAGTTCACACATTGATTTAAATTCAAACACTGACCTTGTTCAGTGGAGAGAAACTTCTCACATGGATGTTTAGCTGTTGGATTCAAGCTAAAGTGAAAAATGTGCCTGGAGGACCGAGAGAATGAGAGGAAGATGGGTGCAACAGTAAGACAGTGAGACCAGTAGACCGCAACAGAGGCTCTGGACTGTATCTTTTTTTTGGGAAATATTGTTTTGGTTTGGGCAGATGTGGGAGCTTGAAGCCACATTCTCCGATGTATAGACACCCTTCAGACACTCATAGAGGAGGAGGGATGTACATGCGTGTTTAGGCATGCACTCAGTCACACATGAATACTGTACATATCCTCAGACAAGCTGTCATTGTTCCCTCATATCTAACAAAGCCTGCTCTGTCTCATCCTGCATCCCTCCAAGTTGATGGGAGTCTCACAAGCATTGCTGGTCTTCCTGGATGTCCTCCAAACTTCTGCCTTATACATGATGTGACCAACACAGACCCAGGACCACAACCTCTGAGAATTCTACACTCACCTAAAGGATTATTATGAACACCTGTTCAATTTCTCCTTAATGCAATTACCTAATCAACCAATCACATGGCAGTTGCTTGATATGCATTTAGGGGTGTGGCCCTGGTCAAGACAATCCCCTGAACTCCAAACTGGATGTCAGAATGGGAAAGAAAGGTGATTTAAGCAATTTTGAGCATTGCATGGTTGTTGGTGCCAGACGGGACGGTCTGAGTATTTCACAATCTGCTCAGTTACTGGAATTTTCATGCACAACTATTTTTAGGGTTTACAAAGAATGGTGGGAAAAGGGAAAAACATCCAGTATGTGGCAGTCCTGTGGGCGATAATGCCTTGTTGATGCTAGAGATCAGAGGAGAATGGGCCAACTGATTCAAGCTGATAGAAGAGCAACTTTCACTGAAATAACCACTCATTACAACTGAGGAATGCAGCGAAGCATTTGTGAAGCCACAACCTTGAGGCGGATGGGCTACAACAGCAGAAGACCCCATCGGGTACCACTCATCTCCACTGCAAAAAGGAAAAAGAGGCTACAGTTTGCACGAGCTCACCAAAATTGGACAGTTGAAGACTGGGAAAATGTTGCCTGGTCTGACGAGTCTCAATTTCTGTTGAGACATTCAAATGGTAGAGTCAGAATTTGGCGTAAACAGAATGAGAACATGGATCCATCATGCCTTGTTACCACTGTGCAGGCTGGTGGTGGTTGTGTAATGGTGTGGGGGATGTTTTCTTGGCACACCTTAGACCCCTTAGTGCCAATTGGGCATCATTTAAATGCCACGAGCTACCTGAGCATTGTTTCTGACAATGTCCATCCCTTCATGACCACCATGTACCCATCCTCTGATGGCTACTTCCAGCAGGATAATGCACCATGTCATAAACCTTGAATCATTTCAAATTGGTTTCTTGAACATGACAATGAGTTCACTGTACTACAATGGCCCCCACAGTCACCAGATCTCAACCCGATAGAGCATCTTTGGGATGTGGTGGAACGGGAGCTTCGTGCCCCGGATGTGCATCCCACAAATCTCTATCAACTGCAAGATGCTATCCTATCAATATGGGCCCACATTTCTAAAGAATGCTTTCAGCACCTTGTTGAATCAATGCCATGTAGAATTAAGGCAGTTCTGAAGGCAAAAGGGGGTCAAACACTGTATTAGTATGGTGTTCCTAATAATCCTTTAGGTCAGGGATTCCCAAACTTATTTTGCCACGCACCCTTCTTAAACACACATGCCCGTCGCTACCACATGTTTATTCCATTAGGAAACATCAGCTGGTAGATGTCTGTACTTATCTGACTGGTCTGGGGATTTTACAGGTAGCTTGGATTTCCTCTGTAAACGGCCGAACTGAACTCATTCAGCAAAAAGTCAAGCCAGTGGAGAATCTAAATGGATAAAATATCAAACTGATTTACATCATGGGTTAAAATGAGATGATCATGATCACCTTTAGACATGTGGTTAGAGTTGACTCTACTACAGCTCTACTTCTCCTTTAAGCCAAATGATTTTCAAAAGCTGGCCTCCTTGCTTAAATGTCTGACTTCTATTGAGCAGTGACTTAGTGACAACTACCTGCAGCTGAACCCACAAAAATCCGAAACATTAAAACATTAATCATCGCTCCTGACTGTCAAATATCTACAATCAAACAGCACCCTGGGCCCCACTGTCCAGCAGAGTCTGAGGTACCTCTGTGTAATTCTTGATTCTGCCATATCCCTTGAACAATACTCTAAACAGCTAATGAGAAACTGCTTTTTTTGTTTAAGAAATGTCGCCAAACTGTGAACCTTGCTAGCCAGACCTGAACTGGAAATGATAATCATGCTTTTATCTCATCTCGTTTAGATTATTGTAACAGTCTTTTTATCTGCTTTAGCAAAGTGCATCTTAACCGTCTCCAGTCAGTCCAGAATGCTGCTGCAAGGCTTTTAATCAAGACACGGAAACAAGAACACATCACACCTGTTTTATTCTCATTAAACTGTCTGCCAGTTCATTTTAGAACTCAGTTTAAAATTGTAGTCCTGACTTTTAAAGCTCTGTGCGGTGACGCTACTGTCTACATCACTGATCTTTCAGAACTCCACTCTCCTTCCTGCGATCAACTAATCAAAGATTGCTGGTCGTCCCACGAACTGGTTTTAGTAATCGACATCTCCCCATGTATGAGTGTATATAAGCCTTGTTTTTTTCAGTTCTGTGTTGCCACATTGCCACATGTTTCTTGTGTCTCTGGGTTTTTCTTAGACACTTGTTTTTTTGCTGCCACATTATTTTCATTAATAATAGTATTTCTTTTGAACTCTTTCCTGAAACTCTGCGTCACGTCTCCTGGTCCTAGGGTCCAGTCTCAAAAATCCTTCAAGCCACGGCATTCTGTTTAGCTACTTTATGATCATATTAAAACTGTATGATAATCAAGACATTCATGAAATGATTTACTTTTTTATTCTTATTATTCAGCCATAAGCCTGATTAGCGGAAAGAGTAATGAGCCGCATGACATGTTTTAACAAGGCTTGTGAAAAAACATCCCTCTTCCACATTGTTCTGTTTTATATACACTGCTCACGAAATAAAGAGAACAGAAAAATAAGACATCCCAGATCTGAATGAATTAAATATTAATACTTCGTTATTTACATAGTTGAATGTGCTGACAACAAAATCATAAAAAATATCAATGGAAATTAAATGTATCTACCCATGAAAGTCTGGATTTGGAGTCACATTCAAGATTAAAGTGGAAAAAAACTATAGGCTGATCCCATTTTAATGTAATATCCTTAAAACAAGTCAAAATGAGGCTCAATAGTGGGTGTGGCCTCCATGTGCCCGTATGACCTCCCTACAACACCTAGGCAGCTCCTGATGAGGTGCTGGATGATCTCCTGAGCAGACTGTCCTCCAAAGCAAAACGGTCGTATGTCCAGTCATCAAATTACGACGAAGGGTGACGTATTTAAAGCGACCTCTGGCGGTGGTTATGCTGACTGCAGTTTCTCGTGGGCAAAATGAGAGAAACATGGCGGCCTTCCCCTCAATTTTCGGCAGAAATTGTTCTATTTCAAAATAGACAGGGGCTTTAGACTTGTTTTGATAACATTTCTAGCGAGAAATATAAACTTTATTTTCATAATACTCGTTTGGTTTATGGAAACGGTACATAGTTTTGTTGTTTCAACGTACATTTTCTCAGGTTTGAGTGGTTACTAGGTTGTTGCTAGGGATGCCGGTGGAACAACGGGCCGGAAGAAAAGAATCAAGCCGCAACCCAGCTCGACCTAACCCTAACCCTTTGTTAGCTCATTAAGGGCAGAAAGCAAGTTTTCTGTTGTTCTGTAAAAGTATCTGTTCCCATTTTACCGAAAGGGGGCGCTGAGGGTGGTAAAACAATAGAAAGCGCTCCAGAAAACGCTCCATGGGGTCGTATTCGAGTGCATGGACAAATGCCAACTATGGGCGTATGAGTTGGAGGACATGTTGCTCCTGAGGGATGTCCTCCCAGATCTGCACTAAAGCATCTGCCAACTCCTGGACAGTCTGTGGTGCAACGTGGTGTTGGTGGATGGAGGGAGACATGAATAGCTCTAAGTTCCAGAATAGAATTACACATGGTGGCAGCTTGTTGGAATTGCTCTGTGACATTGCTAGCAATTTTTTTTCTTTGAGTATTTCTTGCCAGTTACTGTATTTCTTCTGGACATATTACTTTTGGAAATACTTTTTTATTCTGATTTGGGTGCTGTGCCACTTATCAAATCAAAAATCAACCAGAAATACTTTATTAATCCCCGAAGGGAAATTAAATGTTGTTGTAGGTCAGTTCTTCTTCAGGGAGCTATTGTAGAAGGTTATAGCTATGTGCAAGAAGGATCTCCTGTAGTGGTCTGTGCTACAGCTGATCTGATCAGACAGGGAAGCTGTGGATAAAGGGATGGTGGGAGGTCTATTTGGCTTGCAGCAGGAGAGGAAGATGTTGGGCTTGTCTCCAAACTGAACCTGTTGAAGAACATGTTCAGTTCATTGGCTCTATCCAGACTTCCATCTAAGTGATCCTCCTTCTGCTTAAAGCCTGTGATCTTCTTCATCCCTGACCACAGACCTCTTATATTGTTTTGCTGAAACATGTTCTCCATTTTTTCCTGTACACCTCCTTGTTGCTTTTAATCTTGATTTTAAGTTCTTTTTGTACACTTTTCAATGCATCCCTGTCTCCCTCCCTGAAAGCTCTTTTTTTCTTGTTCAGGCAGTTCTTTCAGATCACTGGTAATCCAAGGTTTGTTATTGGGGAAGCCCTTCACTGTTCGGGTGGGAATTATGTTGTCCACACAGAAGTTTAAATAGTCAGTCACACACTCAGTCATAGCATTGATGTCCTTTCCATGTGGCTCACAGAGTGCATCCCAGTCTGTAGCCTCAAAACATCCTCGAAGAATTTCTTCAGCTTCCTGTGACCACCTCGTCACAGTTGTTTTTAATCATAGGTTGCCTCTGTACAATGGGTTTGTATACTGAGCAGAGAAAAACAAGATTATGGTCTGCCTTGCCAAGAGCAGGCCGTGCAAAGGACCTATATGCATCCCTGATATTTGCATAAAACAAGTCCAGTGTTTTGTTTTCACTGGTGGAGCAGATGACAAACTGTTGAAATGCTGGCAGTGTTGAAGAGCAAGAGGCATGATTAAAGTCTCCAGATATTGCCACAAATATATTTGGGTGCTGTGTTTGTAGCTTAGCAACAGTTGAGCCAATAGTGTCACATGCAGACTTGGCATTAGCTGGTGGTGGACTGTAAACTGTTACTATAATAACACTGGTGAACTCCCTCGGTAGGTCATATGGACGAAAACCAACAGCCAAAAGTTCAATATCTGGACTGCAGAGACGATATTTCATAACAGCATGTCCAGGATGACACCATTTTTTGTTAAATAATACAGCGATCCCACCTCCTTTTCTTCTGCTGCTCCTCTTCAAATCTCTATCTGCTCATATTGTTTGAAAGCCAGGCAGAGACACGCTGGAGTCCGGGATATGTTCCTTTAGCCATGTCTCAGTAAAACACATGATGCTGCATTCCCAATACTCTGGCTGGGTCTTCAACAGAGTTTCAAGTTCATCCATTTTGTTCGCAAGAGATCTCGGTTGAAACTTCCTCTTTCACTCTCTTCGCTTTGCTCCTGCCCTGCATCCACATCGTCTTCTTTTAAGCTCATCTGGGATCAGGGGTTTCAATATGAGGTTTATTTGAGCCTTAGAAATGTCCATTAACTGTTCTTTTCCTTTAAACAAGCCTCTCGTTGCCATGGTCACGCATCATAACAAGTGGCAAAAAGGGACACATCAAGCAAAAAAAAAATCAAAGCACCCAAATCAGAATAAAAAAGTATATCACAAATGATATTCCAGAAGGAAACACCAGCAAGAAACACTCAAAAAGAACAAAAAATGCTAGCAATGTCACAGAGCTACTCCAACAAGCTTCCACCAGCTGTAGCACTATTCCAGATGATGTATAACCATGTCCTTTGCACAACCTGCTCTTGGCAATTTAGTTCATAATCTTGTTTTTCTCTGCTTAGTCTACAAACCCACTGTCCAGAGGCAACCTGTGATCAAAAGAACTGCGAGAAGGTGGTCACAGAAAGTTGAAGAAATTCTTCAAGGATGTTTTGAGGCTACAGATATGGATGAACTCTGTGAGCCACATGGAGAGGACATCAACGCTATAATTGAGTGTGAGAGCGCTCACAGTCCGCTGCTGCAGCTCTGCCCCGCTCAGTCGGACAGATATTCATCCCGCTGAGTCCAGAATGTTGATAAATTGCATTCACCAGAAGCCGCTGCAGCTGATCACCCATGCTCTGATGTAAAGGCAAAATATTTTCACCGATTTCATTCGCAGCCCCAGTCACTTTCTTTCAGACGAGGTGTGTGTGGACGCTACTAAGAGTCTAAACTGACCTTTTAAGAAATACAGAAAGAAGTGGAAATAGAACCCTGAATTAAAGGCTGGTTGAAGCCATACAATAACAAGACCCCATCACATTTACAAGCACATTATGTAATTTAGGCGATTTGTTATAAAGAAAGGAACAGGGTTTGTGTGTGCGTGGGGGGTACTGGCGCTATTTATTGTTCATTTATCGTTATCGAGGTGAGCTATATTAATTTGAGGCCATATTGCCTATTTCTACCCTACAGGCCTGTACAGTGGGCACTAGGCATGATGGGTGCACCCAGGAGATGTGATTTCATCAGTACAGGAAAAAAAAGCAGGGAGAAAGACAACAACATGTATCCAAAAGGTATGGGGCTTATTTTCGCATCACTTACCGACTTCAAACCTTTCACATGTACTTTTTTTTTGTAGTCTCACCAACGAAAATCCACACGTGTCTTTTTATTTCAAAACTTCCGGGTATTTTACGTTTCATGAATGCCTGATTTCCTGTCTGATCCAAACTAAACTGCTGAGCTTGACGCGTTTTAGAAGGATATGTTGTAAAAAATAGAATTGCTGTGTAAAGGCCACGACAGTACGCTTCTGAGATATGTCTGATTCACATTGCTTCGCGCCCAGTGGAAACGGTCTTATTGACTTTAATGGCAGCTATCAGCCGTGTATTATTGTTGTTTTTGAATGTGCTTTATAAATAAATCTGACTTGATTTAAAAATGTCAAACTGAAATAGCTACACTGGAAAACCCTCAGTCCACAGAGATGGGGGGATTAAAATAGCTCTCATAATCTGCCATTTAAAAAATATTTATTTTCTTCAAAAAATCCAACATCTGAGTTGCTTACACACATTCCCCACTTCTTCAAGCTGTGCGTTCATCCTGTTGCTTCACAATGAAGCTACTCTCCATAACAGTATTGCAGTTAAACAATCACAAGATTGTTATCTGGGTGTCACAAAGAGCACTTCACAACTGTTCAGCTGGTATTTCACAGTTCCATGATAAATATGTTCTGTGACTATTTCAGAAAAATATCAGCTCGGGGGAGGTGTTAGTTTTCCAGCTTGAAGGGGAAACACCTGGCTGTGCAGTCGAGGTCTGTCTTCTGATCATACCAGGCTAACACGCCATCAGCAGAGGCATTACAAAAACCAAGCAGCTCTTTCTGATTTATCACGTTTTAAATGCCAACACAGTTGTTTTCTTGGCTACACAGGAACAACATCAGCTACATTTCAGAGGAGTAATCAATCTCTATTAAAAGACGCTAATCCAAATAAAAAATGCTGGGAAAACTACATCATCTTCCAACAAACTTACAGACGTGGACAAAATTGTTAGTACCCTTTTGTAAATGAAAGAAAACTCAAAATGGTCACAGAAATAACTTGAATCTAATAAAGGTAATACCAAAGTAAGTGGACAGTTGACTCAAAAGCAATTTCATGAACAGGTGTGGGCTGTTCCCTTGTTAATCCATCACCAATTAAGCAAGCTAAAGGTCTGACTCTGTAATGTTAACATTCATTTTTACACTTCTGAGGTAATCTAACAAGCGTCACCTTCATTTTGATATAACATTTTACAAAACAGTCTTGTAGTTGCTGAGATATATTCAGTTTATTTGGGGCATGTAATTTTGGAGCAGATGTCTCAAAAAGAGGCTCATTTATATTAATCAGCACAACAACTGAACATGTTACCAAGCCCTGTGGCAAAGTGTTGGTCTGTGAAAAGCACCAAACAAGAGTGTGAATGGTTTACTTTTATTACAACAGTGCTGAACAAAGCTGAAGATGACAACAGTCATATCACAGCATCACTGTTCTACATACCAGGCCCGTCTACATGACTAATGCACAATTACCATTCTGAAAATTCAACAGGCAAGCAAACTAATGGAGTGAATGTGAAAAAGAGTGAAAATGTAAACTTTCTTTAAGAATGTGTAGAAACGGGCATAAAAGGCATGGCTGAAGCAACGATATTGGACCAAAACTACAGGCAGCGTAAAGACAGGCATAATGCAAAGGGGTTTTAATGAAAAAAATAAAGGTACAAAATAAACCTACAAACTAAACTTGACTTGACTTGACTTGACTCATCACATGGCATGACAAACTAAAAACATCATACATATAGCATGAATATGCAAATTCAATAGCAGTTAATATAGTAGGTAGGTTTTTATAGGTTTTCTGAGGTTTCTGTTGAATATTTTAGCTCCACAGGTGTTCTTACCTGCATAGTGGGTTTGAAAACAGGTCAACAACTTCTCTTTCAGTTTTTATCTCTCAAACTACGCAGGTGGCGTTAAAACCCGAGTTCAAACGGCCGGTACTTGTTTTGTCACAACTCCTTTGTTCGTTAGTATTCGGCAGCTCCTGCAGTTGAAACCACACCTAGCATGCTGCTCATTAAAAAGCTGCAGCATAACGTAGCAAACAGGAAGAGAGAATGTCTACTGTTTCCATGCACAGCGGGGCAGGAAACAGTATTTTTTGCTCTCATAGGCTAGTTTGTTAGCCAATCTGAGTCCAGCAAATTCGAATAATGAATATGAACGAGCTGGTTCCTGAAGCCTGATGGAACCAGCCGGAACCAGCCGGAACCAGACGAATTTTGACGCAGACAGATTGAATGGTCTGTTAATCAGTGTTTCCTGACGTTTTTTAGATATAAAATGTTTCATATTGCTGGTTAATACTTAATAAATGACCACAAAGTCCTGAAATTTGTATGAAATGGTCCCTTTAACAGAAAATTGAACTGACAAAGACATTAAAAATCTAATAAACACAGGTGAGGAACCTAAGACTTGATGAGATGTGGGCATGGAAGTTAAAACCAAGGAAAAGCAGAAGACAGTGACAGATAAACATGGCCTTAATCATATTACATGAATAAACTGAAAATATAAACAACACAAAATCAACAACCTATGAACACGACGGAAGAGATTTTGTTTGGCTTTTGCTTTCATCTACAGCCTATGCGAGTTTTATCATCTTACCATGGGCTATATGTTCTATATGTATATGGGCTGTGGACAATACACTGAAGGTGAAACTAATTTTCTATATTGCGTGTAATTTACACTTCTAAATAAATGATTGTCAAGAATTGACTTGCTGTCAGCAGATGGGTAAAGCCACATATTATTTTAGCATTGTCCAAACAAAACAACCCAGCAACCAAAGGCAGCTCCAGTATTGTCTTCTTTTTTTACCAGTTATTTTTAAACATTTGTACTCATGACTCATGATAGTGCAAAGTGATAGAAGCATTACATCAGCAGGTAGATTGGATCCACAATGACAGAAACATCCAACACACCCTGCGGACCCACTGTGTGTGATAAGTCAATCCGATGAGAACGCTGTTGCACCTAAAACAATTCAGCTTATTTAGCATCAGGTACATGTACCTATTTTAAAGGTCCTGTATACTGCTATTTTACAGCTTTCAACATCTGGGATAGGCACATATATGATAAAATGTCATCATTGGCATTATATAGTATTCATCTGTCCTGAAAAATAACTTTTATTCTTGAGATATTCTTCGATCACGAAGTAAAACGTTTGGTTTACCTAAAATCCTGCATGTCCAAAAAGTTGATTTTGCATGACATAGGACCTTTAAAAGAGGGATAAGCATACAAAGGAAATATTCTTCATTTCTGTCAGGGCTGACGCCGGGCTCACACTGCATCCGGATCCGGTCCGGTGCGGACCCCGCAGGTATTCCGTTAGATTAAAATCCCTTTTGAAGGCTCACAGTAGCTCCGTGCGGTGCGGGTCCGGTTACGGGGGTTGTACGTCACTACGGAAAGAATCCGCAAGGATCAATTTTTTCCGGACGCCGGAGTCACTCCGCGTCAAGTTTGATGAAATCTGACGAACTATACAGGAAGTGTGGCTTGAATATCCGGTGTTTTTTCAAAATAAACGAGTGTACGAACAATTGTAACTTGACTCTTCTTTTTAGACAGCACACGCGCTAATAGGAAATGTAAACATTACATCACACCCGGTGATACAGGGTCCCGAAAGCCTGCAGCACAACACATTTTCACACATTTGCTAAATAATGGACGTGTTCTCGTGTGAAGTCCCGACAAAACGATAACCCACGTGAACTTCTGTTCTCGCGGGTGACGTTTTACGCACCCAGCACCGGAGCTGGCCGCACTCCCTATCCGGAGCAGATGTGAGTGGTAGCTTGCGGAAAAACCGCACCGAAGCCGGACCGAAGCCGTTCCGTAGGCAGTGTGAGCCCGGCGTGAACCTGATGTGTGCCTATTAACGGCAAATAAAGGTGGTGGTGGGGGGGTGGGGCTAAAACGTATGTGCACTATTCAAAAACAACAAACAGCCATTGAGCTTCTCATTCAGGGCAAAATCCTGTTTACCACCTTTAATTCATGGTAGATTAAATTTATGACCAGATAAAAGCAGCATGGACTCTGAGTTCAGAGGGTGGCTGGAATCAGCTATAATCAGCTGGGTCTTTTTTTATTATTTTTTCTTAATATAGCGTATTCAGATCTATAAGTGTAATGTGCGCAGTTTTGCAGCACAATTGATTTGTCGCAGAGCGCCGCCCCCTTAGTTACTGTTGCTATGTCCAACAAACAAATGGTCCAACACGACCAGCGCGACAGATTGCCATGACTAGAAGAGGTATTCCCATGCCTGTCAGTGATCTTTTTTGGAGTGATACCTCCATGATAAAGGGGTTAACTTAATAATATGTCCCACAACCTTTTGAGTCAATCACTGCAATCAAACGATTCCTGTAACTGTCAATGAGACTTCTGCACCTGTCAGCAGGTTTTTTGTCCTACTCCTCATGAGAAAACTGTCCTAGTTGTTTCTACTACTACTACTACTACTACTGTCATTTAGCAGACGCTTTTATCCAAAGCGACTTACATTGAGAGAACATACAAGCAAGAATTCAAAGAGAAGGAAAAAAATATAAGGAGGCGGACTGTTTGGAGTCCAGTTTAATTCCGACGCTGATACATCAAGTGTATCAATTTTTTTTTTTTTTTTTTTTTTTTTTTTGTGAGAGATAAATTCTCAAATCGATATCATAAATCATAAATTACTCCTACATTAAGACTGAAAGTGTTCTTTAAAGAGGTGAGTCTTAAGTCTGCTCTTAAAAGTAGCTGCAGACTCTGAGGATCGGACCGAGTTTGGTAGGTCATTCCACCATCGGGGGACAACAGAGGAGAAGAGTTTGGAACATGATCTCATGCCACGTTGTGGTGGAAGCGCTAGGCGTCTTTCAGCGGCTGAGCGTAGCTGACGGGTGGGAATGTAGGTTTGGATGAAGGAGTGAAGGTAGGTAGGAGCTGTGTGTGTTAGAGTCTGGTAAGCCAGAAGCAGAGCTTTGTATTTGATGCGTGCTGCAACTGGAAGCCAGTGCAGGGAAATGAGCAGCGGAGTGACATGAGCCCTCTTGGGCTGGTTGAAGACCAAACGTGCTGCTGCTGTTTCAGGTTTGAAAAGCTCCCTTTCCAGATGGCATGTTTCAGCTCCTTCCAAAGATGCTCAATAGGACGGTTGACGGACGGACGGACGAATGGACAGACGATGGATGGATGGATGGATGGATGGATGGATGGATGGATGGATGGATGGATGGATGGATGGATGGATGGATGGATGGATGGATGGATGGATGGAGGGACATTGTATGGATGGATGGATGGACGGACGGACGGACGGACGGACGGACAGACATTGGATGGATGGATGGATGGATGGATGGATGGATGGATGGATGGATGGATGGATGGATGGATGGATGGATGGATGGATGGATGGATGGATGGATGATGGATGGATGGATGGACGGACATTGGATGAATGGATGGACGGATGGACGGACGATAGACAGCTCAGCCAGTTTTCCTTTATGACCTTAAACCAGATTACTTGTTCTGCTTAGCTACTGTAACATTATCAATCCCAGATGTTTTCATGTTCTAGGTTTGTAAACTAGAAAGATGCAGGAAATCATTTAAATTGACAGAAGGGAATGGATAAATATTTTATGTCTTTATTTAAACTTAGTTTGACCACAAAAACCACCATATACTTTCAAAGAGAAATACAACCTGGAATAATATGAGCCAGTTCCAGTAAGATGCAAATGAGAAGCAACAGCAAAGACACCAAGAACAAAAACTAAAGATTTTTTAGTGGCTGCTCTAAGTTTGTAAAACTGCTCCTAGAATGGAGAGATTTTTAATCCTTCCAGGCACAGGAGGAAACTCCTGAAATTTTCAGTGTCACAACCATGCAATCTTATACTGAGTAAACACTCACATGAACCTCCTCAACAAGAACCTCTGGTGAGATAATCATTTACAGATCAACCACCAAGAATGCAATGCTGGAATGTAGCACAGACCAGAATCTGGCTCTGTGACAAGTTTAAAAGTTATCTATCAAGCAGATAACATTTTTGACTGCAAAAACACATCTGACAGTGAAGACTAGAACCAGTCTAGGTGAACCTGTAGCATCTTGCTTGTTGACACCCAGGTAGGATGGCTGTCCCTGCACCTCCCCAATGCCCCGCCTGTCCGCTCCATACCTAAAGTGCTTGGAGGGAAGATAAGGGATGTTTTGTCTACACTGACATGACCTAGACTGAAGATGCAAAGCTCTGTTATTACTTCATTGCTAATCATGTCTCTTTGTGAACTGTGTGATCACACAATCAGAATGGACATGCAGACATAAAAATGGCATGTATGAATGCCAAAGCTGGGACTGCTGGGTCAGAAGCCTATTCCCTGTGGCTGAGTAGAACCAGCTGCTGTCAGAGCATTGGGTGGTGTCACAGATCTCTCCACTGTTATCACCACAGCCAAAGAAGCTCAAGCAAAACTGGAAGATTTTTTTGTGACTTGGGGCGTGGGAGGGGAAGGAGGCGGGATTGGGACAGCAAGGATTTGGGCATGAGGAGCATTCAGACAGAGACATGAGGACATCACTGGAATGTGTGGGAAATGAGGAATTCCACTCAAGCCATGGAGTGAATTTGATAAGTAACTCGGGAAAACTATTTATTAGCACATCACTGAGTGTGACTGAACAAATGTGTGTGCTACCGTGTAGGAGCAACACACAGAGAAGGAACACAACTTCTCACAGTGCTTGCACTAAAAGCAAAGTATTAAAAAGTTTGTTACTTAGAAAAGTATTCTTAACGCATTCCTTACCTCCAGGACCTGCACATAACTGGAGGGGAACCACCCCCGGACTCCATCCTTCTCTCCCTCCCACCAGCCTCCGGGTAGAGCCTGGACCACTCTAATGATCTCCCCGGCCTCAAAGCTCAGTCCCTGTTGGTGCTGATCCCCGCTGAAAGGGTACAAAGTTTTGCAGTACGATCCAGACATCACCAGGGGAAAACTTCAGCTGAGGAAGTGCTGCTGAATGATGGACTTTCCAACACGCGCCCGTTCCCCACGAGAAAGGCTGTCGCTCGGAAGTGTGGAATAAAGCGTGAAACTGGTGTGAAGTGAACGAACGGGTTTTCTCCTCCTGCCGCCAGCCAGGACGCTCCTCACTCACTGCTCCTCCAACCGATACGCTCCGTCTCAAGTTTCTTCACAGCTGTGAAGTTAGTGAGCGACAGCAAAGGAAAACAGGAAGTACGTTACTTGCCTTCAAAGTAAGAGCACAATTATAGTCGTTTTAGATCTAAAGTACAATCTCCTGTGGCTCTTTGAAGTACGTACATTCATGCTAAGTTGTTCCGCAAACTGTGGCACACTTTGTGTTTTATTCTGCATGGCCAACTTTTTTACACAATAATAATAATAATATGACATTAAACAAATCATGATTTATATGCATGTCTATGATTGTACCCGTTTAGAGGCAAGGTCCCGCCTTTCTCGCCTCTGATTGGCTAGAAGTGCTTTCACATGATTGGCTACTTTTTTGGGGAAAAGTCCTGCTTTTTTGCCTCTGATTGGCTGGAAAGCTAAAGCAACTGCAACATTAGAGAGAGCAAACTTTCAGCTAGTTTATTCACTCCCACCATCAACATAAGTAAACCAAGTCCTAATAATAAATGTTATTAATTCCCACAGGGAAACGAAATGTTGTTGTAGCTCTGTTCTTTTTCAGGAAGAACTGATGATGAAGAAAAGACACCACAGTATGATTCAAATATTGCTGATTTTAATGAACAGTATTTAGAACACCTGACAGCTTATATGGACATCAAACAGTGTGTGTGTGTGTGTGTGTGAGTGAGTGAGTGAGAGATGATATAGGTATGTTACAGCTGTATCAGTCAGTAGAAAACAGACGAAAAGAAACAGACAAACGGAACAATTGTGTTGCATTTTTGTATTTTTTTGCTGTGTTGGCCACCGAAGGAAACACCATCAGAGACACACTGTGCTAAGGAGTGTGGTGCTGGTCTTCTCGGCTGTGCAGCACCACTCCCCACTTTATTCTTCCCACAACTGAGAAAACTGTGAGAACACTTTTGGACAATCACATATGAAAAGCAGTGCAAGCACTTCTAGCCAATCAGAGGCGAGAAAGGCGGGAGCTTGCCTCTAAACGGGTACAATTTGCAAATTCAGGACCTGGGCCAGTTGCATGTTTCAATGTCTTGCCTAAGAACTTTTTAAAAGGTAGCCTCTACCAGCACTGGGGATCAAACCCCCGGTCCTCTGAACGGCTACGGCTATCCGCAATAGTACTGTACATCAACTAGTATTTAATGTAACAAATAATTTGTTATGAAAGTGCAAAATTGCATCTTTTAATTGTAATTAAATCACTGCTGGTACTGTTACTATTTCACTATTATTTCAGCAAATAAGCCATAACTTTAGGACCACTCAAAAGTGAAGACAAAATAGTTAGAGGCCATTCCATTAAAAACGGTTTTTCTGAGGTTTCTGTTTAATATTTTAGCTCCACATGTGTTCTTACCTTCATAGTGGGTGTGAAAACAGGTCAACAACTTCTCTTTCAGTTTTTCATCTCTACAACTACGCAGGTGGCGATAAAAGCCGAGTTCGAACGGCCAGTACTTGTTTCGTCACAACTCCTTTGTTCGTTAGTGTTCATCAGCTCCTGCAATTGAAACTATGTCTAGCAGGTTGCTGGCTAAAAGTTAAGTTGTTAGCATAAACACGTATCAAACAGGAAGATAGTCGGTGTGGCGTTGCCATGCGCAGCGGGGAAGGAAACAGGAAGCCCTGCTCTCATAGGCTAGTTTGTTAGCCAATCTGAGTCCAACAAATTTGCATAATGAATATTAATGAGTTACAGCCCGAAACCAGACGAATATTCACGCAGACAGCTTGAAAGGTCTGTTAATCAGGGTTTCCTTAGGTTTTTTAGATATAAAATGTTTCATATTACAGGTTAATACTTCAGAAATAACCACAGTCATGACATTTTTGTGAAATGGTTTCTTTAATTATTCTTTTCCAGGGACACCTCACAGTCAAGGAGAGATATGAGGCAGCAAGAAAACTGTGTCTTTGTATTTGATCGATATAGGAAATTAACTCAAGTTTGAAAATCTGATTGGAAGCCAAACATCTGGGTCATTGCACTTTCATAAACACAGCTGTGTGCAGCACTTACCAGGAAGACACTGTGAAAAAGTCATGCTGGTGGGATTAGCTGTTGAACAGTGATTTGCTGAGAACCCTTGGATTCTACTATTCACATGGATGATGATAAATTATTTAAAAATGGTGTTGCAGTTCAAATCTGTTAAGTCAAACCGCTCATCTCTCAAAATTTGCTGTTTAAAAGATCGGCCACTGATAGCTTGGTGTCAGACACCAGAATTGATTTGTTTATAAAACGGGTGTGTGCATGTGTGTGGGTCATTATGATATGGTTTATTGGAATGTGTTAAAAGAAAGTTCAGCAAGTTACTACAAAGTAGAAAACACATAAATAAACAAACAGTAATTCTTTTGAATAAAATGAAGCATGTAGATTTTCTTATTTTTTAAATTTTATTGGAAATTTTAACTGGAAACTGAAAAATTTGCATAAATCATCTCAGTCTTTTATCTACCTGTTTGTTAAAGTACACAACAAACAATATGCAGTTGTTTTTGCCATGTAAAGTTAAGTACAGCAAGTTCACAGAGATGATCTGAAATTACTAGCATCGCCTTCTCAGACAAGGTTCATTAAATAAGCACAGAAGTGGATTTAACCCAAAAAATACTCATTAAAACTCCGACAGTGTTAGTATTCATTAAAAATGAAGAGGCTTTTGTCACAGTCAAAGTATGTCTCAATACAGACAGAAATTTTGCACAAAAAAGTTCCTATCTTAAGTTCCTCTTTTGCACTGTTGCCTGGTATTATGGTGTGCTACGTCAATGTTATTTCCGGCCTGTCAGAAAACCCAAAAGCCAACAGAAACATTGACAAATATCTGAAAATGTGTTACCCAAACACTACACAGGGAAATTATCCATCCACTTTCTTTAATGAGGCCCTTCCATTAAAAATTTTTTTTCTGAGGTTTCTGTTGAATATTTTAGCTCCACATGTGTTCTTACCTTCATAGTGGGTGTGAAAACAGGTCAACAACTTCTCTTTCAGTTTTTATCTCTCAAACTACACAGGTGGCGATAAAACTAGGGTTCTCCCGAGTTCGAACGGCCTGTATCTGTTTAAAAAAATTTAATTTTATATCGTGTTGTCTAATAATTTTGCAAAGCGGTAACATATATATAGTAAAGAGAATCTGTCAAAGCACTGAACCCTGAGGAACTCCATGACTGACTCTGGTATATGAAGAAGATTCATTATTTACATGAACAAACTGAAATCTTTCAGTTAAATATTATTCAAACCAGTTTAATGCAGTTCCCTGAATTCTGATATCATATTCAAGCCTCTTCAATAGGATTTTATGCTCTATACATATGCGCAGCAAAGTTTAAGCCATTGTCTCTGAATTTTTTGTCTCAGATATATTTTTTCTTCTATTTCAGTGTAGTGTCACTTGCTGTTAAAGAGCAACTAACCCCCAAATCAACTTTTTTTTGCTGATAAACTGTCTAAACGGGTGTCTAGTAGTCTTAACTACATGTCCCAGGCATTATTTTGATATTTTAGTGCATATTTGTTAAAATCTTAACTTTAAGCCAAAAAACGTCTGTGTAGCTCCCTCCTAAGGTTAAACAGTGTACTGCATTCGAATTTCGAATCCAGTTTACTGATTAGCTCTGAGGTTCTTAAGATTTTGTGACGTGGCAGCTCTGCCGCTGCCGAGTATAAAAGCGGCTCAGCCGTAGACACGCCTCGTATCGAGCTGGAGTTTGAATAGAGAGAACTGCAAACGTCTTCGATTTTCAGGTTAGCGATTTGATAGCACAGCATTTAGTTAGCGTTATTAACTTAGATTTTAGTTCCAATATTTAGTGTAGAAAATTATATGCCGGAGTTTGCAGACAACATTTTACCCGCGATTCCTTCACCAACTTGCTGGAGCATGAACGAGGCTTTGTGAAGAAGCTGGTTCTGAAGAGGGAGACTGTCCCGTTGCTTTTACACGGCAGAGCTAAAGTACACCGACACTGCTGCCCCGCCAACGAGGATTTAAGGCACCAGTCTGAGGTGAGTGAGCAAAATATGGAGCTAAAAACAGCTAAGAATTACGTTTTACCAAGGTTGATTACAGCAGTGATAATAGCAGTGTTTGTGGTTTATACCTGCAGTGTGAGACACTCGTATATTACCTGATTCTGTCAGCTTTGAATAGTATCTAGTATTTCAGTCATGCAAATGCTAAATTACAATATGAACGAGTCTGGGCGTTATGACACTGAGCTGCAAAGGTACAGGCATGTTATATCCACTATCCACTTTGTGTTGATATTTTATACCGGGGTGCTGGTTTCAGGCCCGGAGTGGCTAATCGGGAGGACCGGGACAATTCCTGGTGGTCCGGTGGTCGCTCCCTCCCTCCCTTTTTCTTTTCTTTTTTGCGGGCCGGTGTTTAGTCATGTTTCTGTGTTGATCACGTAACCTACGCTGCTACCTGGTCCTGGGCCGTCTCCACTGTCGGCTGTGTTTTTTTTTTTTTATATATATATATATAGCCACCCAAGCCAGAGCCCCAAACCGGAGCGTGTCCTGTGCTACAGAGGGCTTGATTGCACTCCCTGAAATTCCTCAGTCCAGCTCCACACCTCTTAAAAGACAGAGGTTTGATGTGTCAGACCACAGCTTCCTTCTGGAAGGAAGTACAAGCTATGTGGACTGTTCAAGGTAAACAACAAATTATCTATAAAACAATTATGTAATTTTATGTATGGTGTTCTGTTATTAAACTATCATACTATTATTTTGTGTTTAGAATGGCTACATTTTGTCTTTTATTTTATTAACCCTGCAGAAAAAATATATCCTTTATGAGGACCAACTGTTGGGGCTTTTTCGCTCATGTCCTGTCTGCACTCGTCACTGCATTGTGGAAACAGTGTCAGTAGGCACAATCCTCCTCCAAGTAAAGCAGCAATGCCCACACTGTGAGTTGTTCAACCAGTGGTCCAGCCAGCCCATGGTGAACAGCATCCCAGCTGGAAATCTTCAGCTGTGTGCAGCTGTTCTTTTCACCGGGTCATCTTTTAGTCAGATTTCAAAGGTAGAAGCAATAAAAATGTTTGTTTTGTTTTTTGAATATCTGACACATGACAGCATCTTATCAATTTTTTTTCTTTTGCAGTTTCAGGACTGAATATCATGCATTCAGTAAGCTGACGTGCAACTGGAACAACTGGGAGGAAGTGAAACAGCCAAATTCAAGATTTTTCTGAGAGAAGCCAGTCCTGACTGCAGACTTTACCTGTCCAGGGGAAGATAGAAGGAAATATATGTTCTATCATATGTAAACCTCTGCTTGATATGTCAATACAGGATGTTATGACCATGGACTGACCAAGGTTTCTCCAGTACTAGCTGATTATATTGTCATAAAAAAAATGTTTAGTGTGGGGCTGCATGTGTGTACTGTTGAATCTGACATGTTAAATGTTGCCTCACGCATAAAAACTCACACAGTTTTCAGAATTATTAAGAATTACGTACATTTTTTGGGACTGTCCAAGCTGTCCCT
>SSNP01000123.1:632311-643688 GCA_006937955.1 Pachypanchax playfairii | reverse complement strand
TATATATACATACACACACATAAATATATATATATATATACACATATTGCTGATGGGTCTCTTGGATAAAAGCAAATACTGAATAACGTGTAATATATATATATATATATATATATATATATATTACACGTTTTTCAGTATTTCCTCTCATATCAGAGACCCATCAGCGATCATGCTAACGCCATTTACCACTCTGAAACTCTGAAGAGAGATCCTTCGAGGTGGAAGATTTTTCTCCACCTCCCTCCCCTGAGATGGAGGTTCTGGAGGAGGGTTCGGTGGCGGACGCTAGCGGTCCTGAGCCGTATCGCTTCGAGCCGCGAGCTCCAGCGAGGGTTCGGTGGCAGCCTCCGCAGCACCGTATGGGGCCTCGCTGGAGCTCGCGAGGGTTCGGTGGCAGCCTCCGCAGCACCGTATGGGGCCTCGCTGGAGCTCGCGGCTCGAAGCGATACGGCTCAGGACCGCTAGCGTCCGCCACCGAACCCTCCTCCAGAACCTCCATCTCAGGGGAGGGAGGTGGAGAAAAATCTTCCACCTCAAAGGATCTCTCTGTTGCAAAACGTGACTCGCTATCGCTTGCCATTATGCACTTTAGCTGTCAGTGTCAGCGCCAAAGCCAACTGTCAATCACAGCCCAAACCCCGCCCACTAGCCCCCTCCCGCTCGTGCCCCTCAGTCCTCCCGGCACGCCCATTTCAGCGCCAGTTTTGAACTCTCACTGAGGCGGAAGTAAGTCTCTGGCAGGGGGGGTTAGTTGTTCTTTAATGTGAATCATATATTATTACTTTATAACCTGATTCTCCACCTGTTTCACTGCTTAACATATCTGTAAATATACACTGTAGTCACAGCCACACATGCTGCCTTTACACACACCCATGCTGTGGATGGTCTGCTCCAGCATACCTTGGTCAGCAGACCAGGTATGATCTGCAGACCTGGATCTGCTGGACCACACCTGGGCCTCCCTGACTGTCCTACTTCAAGCTGCCAATAGTTAAAAAACAAAAAAGCAGCAATGAAAAACAACAGCGGTGCGTTGATGCTGTTCTCATCCTGCACACAGATCTAAATACCCTGCTTTTATTTTGAAATCAGATGCTACTTTTGCAGGAACCTTTACGTTAACACAAAACAAACTGGTGCTGAATGTAAAGTTTAGTTTCAGTCAGTAAATAGACTGCAGAGTGTCAACATGTTGTTTAAGTATTACAGCTTGAATCAGCATTAACAGGCTCAACACACATACGGAGCCTCAGAACTGCTGAAGCTACCAGCTTTGTTCTGTAATCTGATTTCCAGACACTCGAAGTGTCTTCAAAGAAACTTCAGCTGTTTGTAAAGTGGCTCTTACACATTTATTAGCTTATTGTTTTTTGTTCTGTTTGTTTTTGTTGTTTAGATTTTAGTCTTTGTGCTACTGATGGTCATTAGCATCTACTAGTGAGATTCAGACTGGAGCCAGTCTCTGTTCAATAGCTGGAAATATTGCTGAGTGCAGCAGAATGTTCCAGCTAAAGATCATTTACAGCAGAGTTCTTCTCATTTAGCCACTAACAGCAATAAACCAGAATATCTAAACTTGATAGTCTATTTATTTATAAAACACAAAAACAACCACTTAAGGTTAAAATTATTTGGTAGCACTAAAACAGGTGACACAGCAGGTAAAACTCTGATCAAGTGTATAAAACACAACAATAATTAAAACTGTGATATAAAAGTTAAATCTTGTTAAAAGACGAGAACAGACGTGGGTTTCAGTGCAGATTTAAAGGTCCTGTATCCTGCTGTTTTACAGCTTTCAACATCTGGATAGACACTGATAAAATATTACTGTTGGTGTTATATAATCTTCATTTGTCCTGAAATATAACTTATATTCTTGAGTTATTTTCCGACCAGGAAGTAAAACACTCTGTTCAACTAAAAGCTCATCTCTCCCCCAGGCCCCTCGCTCGTGAGTGCTGCCCCTGGAGCTGCCTGAATAAAATGATGACTAAATTCCTCTCTCGCAGCCAAATGAACATTTGTACTGAGACATTTTTAGAAAGTAAAATACTATAAACGGTGGTGTTTAGTGTCTTGCTTCAGACTCTGGCAGCTCTGGGTGTGTGTTTAATCTGCAGGGGCAATACAGACACGCCGGGCAGGTCCTGGTGTAAAATTGTTACATCACTATGTTACAGTCAGTGGTTTTCTGGAGAGAGTGGAGCAGCTGTTCAGAGTGCAGGATTTAGGAGGATTACTAAGAAATGTGTGTATTAAACTAAAAACCCCTCTGGAGGGTTTAATAAGGAAATAACATCATAACATGGTTAAAAGATCCAAACAGCTGATTTTACATGATACAGAACCTTTAACTTCTCAAACTTCTGCAGAAGCTAATGTGATGGTAACTGTTCCCTAATTTAGGTGCAGCTGATGCACAAGCAACTGATCAGCAGTACTCAGAGTTCTCCTGGGGTGGTAAACACTCAGAAGCTCTGGAAAGTACGGAGGAGCGACACCACTTAGAAATCTAAAAGTAGAGCAGAAAGAACAGGAGTGACGTGGTTCCAGTCAGCATTATCAGATGCTGCAGAGAGGATCTAAACCAGCATGAAGACAGTTAGAGTAGTCCAGACTAGACATCATGGAAGTAGAGCTGGGCGATATAAGATATTTTCACATCATGATATGTTTTTTTTCATTTCAGGCGATAATGATACAGTGGGGCAAAGAAGTATTTAGTCAGCCACCAATTGTGTAAGTTCTCCCACTTAAAAAGATCAGAGAGGCCTGTAATTTTCATCATAGGTATACCTCAACTATGAGAGACAAAATGAGGAAAAAAAATCCAGAAAATCACATTGTCTGATTTTTAAAGAATTTATTTGCAAATGATGGTGGAAAATAAGTATTTGGTCACCTACAAACAAGTAAGATTTCTGGCTTTCACAGACCTGTAACTTCTTTAAGAGGCTCCTCGGTCCTCCACTCGTTACCTGTATTAATGGCACCTGTGTGAACTCGTTATCAGTATAAAAGACACCTGTCCACAACCTCAAACAGTCACGCTCCAAACTCCACTATGGCCAAGACCAAAGAGCTGTCAAAGGACACCAGAAACAAAATTGTAGACCTTCACACCAGGCTGGGAAGACTGAATCTGCAATAGGTAAGCAGCTTGGTGTGAAGAAATCAACTGTGGGAGCAATTATTAGAAAATGGAAGACATACAAGACCACTGATAATCTCCGTCGATCTGGGGCTCCACGCAAGATCTCACCCCGTGGGGTCAAAATGATCACAAGAACGGTGAGCAAAAATCCCAGAACCACACGGAGGGACCTAGTGAATGACCTGCAGAGAGCTGGGACCAAAGTAACAAAGGCTACCATCAGTAACACACTACGCCGCCAGGGACTCAAATCCTGCAGTGCCAGACGTGTCCCCCTGCTGAAGCCAGGACACGTCCAGGCCCGTCTGCGGTTTGCTAGAGAGCATTTGGATGATCCAGAAGAGGATTGGGAGAACATCATATGGTCAGATGAAACCAAAATAGAACTTTTTGGTAGAAACTCAACTTGTCGTGTTTGGAGGGGAAAGAATGCTGAGTTGGATCCAAAGAACACCATACCTACTGTAAAGCATGGGGGTGGAAACATCATGCTTTGGGGCTGTTTTTCTGCAAGGGGACCAGGACGACTGATCCGTGTAAAGGAAAGAATGAATGGGGCCATGTATCGTAAGATTTTGAGTGAAAACCTCCTTCCATCAGCAAGGGCATTGAAAATGAGACGTGGCTGGGTCTTTCAGCATGACAATGATCCCAAACACACCGCCCGGGCAACGAAGGAGTGGCTTCGTAAGAAGCATTTCAAGGTCCTGGAGTGGCCTAGCCAGTCTCCAGATCTCAACCCCATAGAAAATCTCTGGAGGGAGTTGAAAGTCCGTGTTGCCCAGCGTCAGCCCCAAAACATCACTGCTCTAGAGGAGATCTGCATGGAGGAATGGGCCAAAATACCAGCAACAGTGTGTGAAAACCTTGTGAAGACTTACAGAAAACGTTTGACCTCTGTCATTGCCAACAAAGGCTATATAACAAAGTATTGAGATTAACTTTTGTTGTTGACCAAATACTTATTTTCCACCATAATTTGCAAATAAATTCTTTAAAAATCAGACAATGTGATTTTCTGGATTTTTTTTCCTCATTTTGTCTCTCATAGTTGAGGTATACCTATGATGAAAATTACAGGCCTCTCTGATCTTTTTAAGTGGGAGAACTTACACAATTGGTGGCTGACTAAATACTTTTTTGCCCCACTGTATACTGTATATAGTTACATGTGCTGTTTCAGTGCTATGATTCATGTAAACGATCAGTTCTGTGAATCACATCTTCTGACCTCTAGCTGTTCATATAATCCTGATTGATCCCTTCATGTTAAGATGAAGCTCGGTCATCTGGTGCTGGACTTCTCGTTCCGTTGACTGAATGTGTTTTCTGTGGTAAAGCGGTGATGCTGCTTTCAGTGCAATTTATTAAAGACAGATTTAAGCTGTTGCATCCTTTGAAATGTCGGGTGTTGCACTCCAGGAACATGCTGGACTCAAACAAGGATTAATCCTTTGGGGGAAATGCAGAGATGCATCTGCTGAAACAGCTTCACAATGTCTGATGATGAGATTTTGGTCAGGATGAAGTTTGAGTCAAATACTGTGAGACTATCAGTCAAAGAGACACAGCTTGTAATCAGATGTTTTACTGTCTGCCTCAAAAGCTGTCAGAAGCTATGGGAGATTATACGTACAAGCACTGCAGAAAGCAAAAAAAAAAAAAACAATTTTTAAATGTCCAAACAGACACAAACACAGCAGGTAGGAGCAGGTTTTTATGGGTCAGGATACAGGGTTTGGGTACTTTTCTGTAAAACAGAGGAGATTTAGAGTTCTGGTTCACCTGATCAGTACGACACCAAAAGCACATCTCAATGCAAAATTAAGCAGAATGCATCGACATACACATGTCTGATTATTAATGGAGGATCAGGTGTGTACGGCATGTGAATGAAGATAAAGATCTGAACAGATGTGTAATAAAAACAAGTTGCATAACATGATGTTTCTCTCCTCCTTCCTGCTGGAGGGTTGTCAGTAGAAAACTGTGTTTTATGGATTAATATCTATATTGAAATAAAGTTTATTTCACCTTTCATTTCCAGTGATATAAAATAAACCTGAAGAAGTTCAATAAAACTGTGAAAGTAGATTCAAGCAGTCCAGTCCAGGTCGATTTCTGCGCTCCTCTGTCCCCAAACCGAAAACTGGAAAAAAGTAGGATGAAGGTCTTTTTATCTGGATTGTGACTCTCAGCACCTGTCACAGCAACCCACATAAAGAAAGTGCTGCAGGTGTGTGTGTGTGTGTGTGTAAGAGTTTGAATAATAGGCTTGTGCAACAGCTCATTCATCACACTCGACATGTATTCAGTCTCTGCAGGTAGTTTATTTCTAGGAGTTCTACCTGTAGCGTTGAACCAGCACACACTTACAGGTCATGCTGCAGTGCAGGTTTTTGTCTAGTCCCAGAGGCATCTCAAAGACACCAGAACACTGGAACCTTCATGTTAGATGGCCCATTTCTGAGTGAGAGAGTGTGCAGGAACAGCTCTGCTGCACCAACTCCTGGGTTCAGTAACAAAACAAAGTTTACTTTTATATATATTAAACAATAACATGTTACTGTGAACTGAGACAGTCCCACTTGAACACCTCAGGTCCTCAGGTGTTCATCCTGAGCTGGTCTGGACTTTCCAAAGTCTGAGACTCCTCATCAGCTGGAGTTTTTAGGGAATAAAGACGATCTCAGTAAATGCAGTTCCTTCTCTAAACAAGATTTTTTAAAATAAAGGGCACGAGGAGACAAAGAAAATGGCTTTATGGGTTTTATTATGACACTTTGATGTTAGTGAACATTCAAACTATTTGAAACTCCTGATACCTCCAGCTCTGCATCAGTTCTGGTATTCGGTCCTGTTGTTGCACCTGTTTCTGGCTTAAAGTTTGTTTTCAACTTTCTGTTGGAATTCTGGTATCTGGTCTCTCTGTGGTGTCCAGTTCTGCTCCTCGAGGGCCAATATCCTGTTTCTCTGCTCAAACACACCTGATTCAGAGGTGCACTCACCTGTCCAGGATGTGCTTGGTTCTGCAGAGACCCTCTGATTCAGATCTGGTGTGTTGAAACAGAGGAACATAGTGGACCTTGAGGACCAGGACTGAGCACTATTTGTCCTTGTCTTCCTGTTATTTTCATTATTGGTGACATGTGTTTTGTGGACTTGGAGAAGGTTTATGACCAGGTCTCCTGGAGCATTCTGTAGGGGGTGCTGCAGGACTATAGGGTCCAGAGCCTGGTACATGTATAGTAGAAGTTTGTGAACCTCAGGATCTCATGTCTGTTTTTTGTGAACAATGTGGTTCTATTGGCGTCTTCGAGCCGTGACCTTCAGGGTGCACTGGGGCAGTTTGCAGCTGACATACGTAAGTCTGAGGACATGGTTCTCAACAAGGTGGAATGTTCCTTCAGGTTAGGATCTAGTATCTTTGTCTCTTTGACCTGACTCTCTGATGTAGTTTTAGTTGTAGATTTGATGTAGTTCAGCTGAATAAACACAGTCTGGTCTGGTGATCATGTAAATGTGATGGGTTAGATTTTCTCCAACACTTTGAATTAAGATAATTTATAAAATGATCTTGGAACACTGAGATTAAATGTGTTTGTTTCTTCTGTCAGATTAAATATTATTACAGAATCCTTGAACCTTTGGAATAAAACAAAATCCCCTTCCCTCCTAAATCTGTCACACAATCCTGTGCATGTGTGTGTGTGTGTGTGTGTGTGTGCATGTGTGTGTGGGGGTGTGTTTCTTGTTAGGTGGGTAAAACATAGTGTTTGTACTTACTGACTGACAGATATTAAGTCATTCAAGGTAAACCAGGATAAACTTCCTGCTTTTTAAACAACCTGTTCATACAGTCATGTAGACCTGCTGCATCATGTGGATCCATCAGTCTGTTTCTGTGTGTAGGAGGATGATAGAAACAGCCTGAGAGCAGGTTTTCTCATGCATAGGAAGTCATTCTGTTACTGAGACTAGCACGCACACACACACACAAGTGTGTTTTGTTATCCTTATGGGGACCGTCCATTGACTTCCATTGATTTTAGTAACTAGATTTATACCTAACCCAAACCCTGACCTATAACTAACCTTAAGACTAACTAAAACTCTATTCACACCATACCTATAAACCTAACCCCTAACCCTAAAAAGGGGAGTCCCCCTCATGGGGACCAGGCTTCGGTCCCCACAAGAACCCTCGGACCCCAGAAAGATAGTAAAAGTCAGGAAACTGGTCCCCAGGAGGTCAGAAATACAAACCCACACACACACACACGCACACACACCTCACAAGCAAACCATTTCATAATACACTCTGAGATGTGTTTTTTACACATATGCCACATTTTCTTCATGCCTATAATATCTATATCTATAAAATAACTAAAAAAACATCTTCTATTAGAAGGTTATAATAAAATGTCTTTTTGTAACATGATGATGATGTAGTAAAGTGAATGAATGTGCTGCCTTGTCTTGATCAATTAAAGGAAGTCCTGACCACTAACAAGCTGCTCGTTTTACAATCATGATGTCATAAAACAGTGACACAATGTAAAAAATACTGAACTAAAATATAAACACAACACTTTTGTTTTTGTTTCCATGAGATCAACTCAAAGATCTAAAACACAAAATAACATTTATCTCAAATATTGTTCATAAATCTGTAACAGTGAGATAATCCATCCCACCTCACAGGTGTGTCATATCAAGATGCTGATTAGAAAGTATGATTACAGGTGTGTCTCAGACCCTTCACAATTATTTATTATTATATATTATTATTATTATTTTGACATGACAGCTTTGAAGGATTCTCTCTTTCTCTGGGTCTAAAGGGGAGATTTTTTCTCTCTCTCTCTCTCTCTGGGGGGTGGGGGGACTCTCTGTCAGTTTCTCTCTCCCTCCCTACAAGGCAAACGACTGCTGATAGACACCAGACCACATTAAGCAGGAACTCGTTCTAAGAGTGTGTCAGCTTTTAGAAATGTCACTACAGCATAATTCTACTTAATAATATCATGAAGACATTTCAGCTTGTTCCCTGTGTGTGTGCGCTCATGTGTGTGTGTGTGCATGTGTGTGTGTGTGTGTGTGGGTGGGTGGGTGGGTGGATGGGTGGGGGGGGGGTCCTGAGCCCACACACTGACATCATTAGACAGCAGCAGAGGATGTTCAGAGACAGTGTATGAGGCAGTATGTTGTCAGTTTAAGAAACTGCACCAGCGTCACGAGGACGGAGAGAGAACGAGCCGTTTGGATCAGGTGCTACTTCTCTTGGGGTCCATCCAGGGACCTGTCCTGGGGCCCATTCAGGACCTGTCCTAGGGTCCAACCAGGGACCTGTCCAGGGGCCCATTCAGGACCAGTCCTGGGGTCCATCCAAGGACCTGTCCTGGGGCCCATCCAAGACCTGTCCAGAGGCCCATCCAGGACCTGTCCTGGGGCCCATCCAGTACCTGTCCAGAGGCCTATCCAGGACCTGTCCAGGGGGCTCATCCAGGGACCTGTCCTGGGCCCCATCCAGGACCTGTCCTGGGGCCCATTCAGGACACAGGCTAGACTGGTGAAGTAGGGACTATATGTTGGCGTGATCAAGGTTCAGGTGTAACGAGAGGAGCAGGTACATCTGACATGACGGGTCTTTGGGATCAACGGGGAGGGGCTCTTACCTGGCAGGTTCAAACAGAACTATGTCATGGCTGACAGTTATACAGGTGATGGCTGGACCTGAATGAGCAGAACCTGACCCACAGGTGTTTAGTATCTACTCTGTTAGCATGTAGCAGGAGCATTCAGGACTCTGGGACTTCACATATAGACTGGACACATATAGAGTGACTCCAGCAGGTTGTTTAAACCCACTGATTTATCTGAAACAATCAAACAAAATGAGCTGATTTATTGTTTATTCACCTATAAAATATTCCAGGGGCCGTATTCACAAAGAATCTTAGGGCTAAAAGTAGGTCCTAACTGGCGAATTTAGGAGTAACTCCTAAAAAATGTGGACGTGTCACTACTAAATTTAGAACTCCTAGTTTCTTAAGATAAAAGTAATTCACAACCACCTTTAGGCCTAAAAGTAGCTCCTAAGTCTGGGAGTCCTTAAAAGAAGTCAAGAGGACTCCTAACCCCCTAAGACCTCACAAAGACTCCCAAAATGTGTTGGACACTCTGGATGATTCTGAACTGACCAAACGATACCGACTAAATCGTGAAGGTATTGAACTTTTTGTAGATTTGGTGCAGGATGCAATCACGTCTCCAACTAGATTCAAGATTCAAGATTTTTATTTTCCATTTGCACATAAAAACAGTCGTCCCATGCACATTGAAATTCTAGTGCAGAGCACCCTGAGTCAAGTTTAAAGAGAAGTTAAGAGATGGGGACAACAAGAGAATAAGATAGAGAATAGAACATAATAAAACTAAATAAATAAATAAATGAATTCTTAAAACAGAACAGAAAGTGTTTTTTACTAAAACAGAAAGAATATTACTGCACATGGAATATGAACTAAAACGTAACAACCCGATCAGTCCAGAAATTAAATGTTTAGCGACACTAAGATATTTAGCTACAGGGAAAATGCAACTTTACACCCTGGATAGGACGCCAGTCTGTCGCATAATATGATGCATTTCACGTTTATTTGTTTTTAAACTTCACCCTCTCTGTAAGTAGGCTATTGTGTGTAAGTTGTATGAAGTGTCAGTCTCGTGGCGACACAAAGATGTCATCATGCATTATTTCTGCTATTTGCGCTGTTCATAATTAAGCTTTTATCGACATTGAAGTTTTCCATTTCCTGGTTTCACACGTGTCATTCAACAACCAATCACACTGCTGTCTGGCTATTTACTCATGCATAGGAAGTGACGTTTCCATAGCAACGGGACGTCACTCTTAGCTTACTTTTAGGGATTTGTCCTACGTAAAAGTAGCTCTTAGTGTGTTTGTGAATAGTTTTTAGACGACAACTCCTACGTAAGACCTTTTAGTTAGGAGTAACACCTAGTGGTAAGATAAGAGTCTTTGTGAATACGGCCCCTGATGTTGTATTAAATGAAGAGCCAGTGCTTTGATCTTACCTCCGTCCAGGGAGGAGACAACAGGATGTCTGGAGCAGCTGGTTTTTATTGTGATGAGCACTGGCAGGGTGTCCTGGGACTGCTGAGGGACTTCTCATGCCTGGTAGTCTTCAGCTGTGCCTGGGTGGGCAGATCAGCTCTAACTGCTGGGCTCATTGTCACATAAACTTGAGGAGCAGAGTCAGTCCTGATGCCTGTAAAAGGCGCCTCGCTGCTGCTGAGTTGCAGAACCATCTCCATGATTTGGTCAGTTTGTTATTGTCTTGATGTAGTGAGTCTTTCTGAGCTCTCAGCAGCATGAAAATGGACGTGTTGTAACAATTTAAGAGACTTTTCTTTCAGCAACATTTGATTCTTGAGCTGGAAGGTAGAAAACTGGACTTGCAGTAATTTCTGTGTAACTGAACCAAACAGCAGGATTTTAGTTGAAATGGAGCGCTATCAGGATGTACTGGAGGAAAACAGAACGTGTCTTATGATGTAACATTGTTCTGTCTGTGTGTCTACACCTGCAGCATCAGTAGAACCGATTCTTCATTTGGTGTTACATTATTACTGATGTCATATTGGAGTTTTATTCAATCTTTTAGGTTTGTGTTCTACACAGAATGTCTAACTTAAATTCATCAAGTGTCGTTCCCGGCAGTGTTTCTGTGTTTTAGACGTGTTCCAACACACCTGGATTAATGTAGGATTAACAGACAAACACCAGAAAAAGAGATCACATTTCCCCCATCCTGGCCTCTCTGCATTGGTTGCCCGTAACTTACCGCGTACATTTTAAGATTCTTTTATACGTTTTTAAATCTTTAAATGCTCTGGCCCCCTCCTATCTTTCGGAGCTTCTCCAGCTCCATGCTCCAGCTCGCCCCCTTCGGTCGGCTGAGTTGGTGCTGCTGAAGGTGCCACGGTCTCGCTGGAGGATGTGGGGGGACAGAGCATTTTCTGTGGCGGGTCCGAGGTTGTGGAACCTGCTACAGCTACAGATTCGACAAGCCTCGTCTCTGGCTGTCTTTAAGTCTCAACTGAAAACCTACTTGTTTGCCTTGGCTTTCCCCCCATTTAGAGGCTTTCTATTTTTGTCTTGTTATTTTAAGTCTTTGTTTTTAT
>SSNP01000123.1:591477-629813 GCA_006937955.1 Pachypanchax playfairii | reverse complement strand
GTGTGTGGGTGGGTGGGTGGGTGGATGGGTGGGGGGGGGGTCCTGAGCCCACACACTGACATCATTAGACAGCAGCAGAGGATGTTCAGAGACAGTGTATGAGGCAGTATGTTGTCAGTTTAAGAAACTGCACCAGCGTCACGAGGACGGAGAGAGAACGAGCCGTTTGGATCAGGTGCTACTTCTCTTGGGGTCCATCCAGGGACCTGTCCTGGGGCCCATTCAGGACCTGTCCTAGGGTCCAACCAGGGACCTGTCCAGGGGCCCATTCAGGACCAGTCCTGGGGTCCATCCAAGGACCTGTCCTGGGGCCCATCCAAGACCTGTCCAGAGGCCCATCCAGGACCTGTCCTGGGGCCCATCCAGTACCTGTCCAGAGGCCTATCCAGGACCTGTCCAGGGGGCTCATCCAGGGACCTGTCCTGGGCCCCATCCAGGACCTGTCCTGGGGCCCATTCAGGACACAGGCTAGACTGGTGAAGTAGGGACTATATGTTGGCGTGATCAAGGTTCAGGTGTAACGAGAGGAGCAGGTACATCTGACATGACGGGTCTTTGGGATCAACGGGGAGGGGCTCTTACCTGGCAGGTTCAAACAGAACTATGTCATGGCTGACAGTTATACAGGTGATGGCTGGACCTGAATGAGCAGAACCTGACCCACAGGTGTTTAGTATCTACTCTGTTAGCATGTAGCAGGAGCATTCAGGACTCTGGGACTTCACATATAGACTGGACACATATAGAGTGACTCCAGCAGGTTGTTTAAACCCACTGATTTATCTGAAACAATCAAACAAAATGAGCTGATTTATTGTTTATTCACCTATAAAATATTCCAGGGGCCGTATTCACAAAGAATCTTAGGGCTAAAAGTAGGTCCTAACTGGCGAATTTAGGAGTAACTCCTAAAAAATGTGGACGTGTCACTACTAAATTTAGAACTCCTAGTTTCTTAAGATAAAAGTAATTCACAACCACCTTTAGGCCTAAAAGTAGCTCCTAAGTCTGGGAGTCCTTAAAAGAAGTCAAGAGGACTCCTAACCCCCTAAGACCTCACAAAGACTCCCAAAATGTGTTGGACACTCTGGATGATTCTGAACTGACCAAACGATACCGACTAAATCGTGAAGGTATTGAACTTTTTGTAGATTTGGTGCAGGATGCAATCACGTCTCCAACTAGATTCAAGATTCAAGATTTTTATTTTCCATTTGCACATAAAAACAGTCGTCCCATGCACATTGAAATTCTAGTGCAGAGCACCCTGAGTCAAGTTTAAAGAGAAGTTAAGAGATGGGGACAACAAGAGAATAAGATAGAGAATAGAACATAATAAAACTAAATAAATAAATAAATGAATTCTTAAAACAGAACAGAAAGTGTTTTTTACTAAAACAGAAAGAATATTACTGCACATGGAATATGAACTAAAACGTAACAACCCGATCAGTCCAGAAATTAAATGTTTAGCGACACTAAGATATTTAGCTACAGGGAAAATGCAACTTTACACCCTGGATAGGACGCCAGTCTGTCGCATAATATGATGCATTTCACGTTTATTTGTTTTTAAACTTCACCCTCTCTGTAAGTAGGCTATTGTGTGTAAGTTGTATGAAGTGTCAGTCTCGTGGCGACACAAAGATGTCATCATGCATTATTTCTGCTATTTGCGCTGTTCATAATTAAGCTTTTATCGACATTGAAGTTTTCCATTTCCTGGTTTCACACGTGTCATTCAACAACCAATCACACTGCTGTCTGGCTATTTACTCATGCATAGGAAGTGACGTTTCCATAGCAACGGGACGTCACTCTTAGCTTACTTTTAGGGATTTGTCCTACGTAAAAGTAGCTCTTAGTGTGTTTGTGAATAGTTTTTAGACGACAACTCCTACGTAAGACCTTTTAGTTAGGAGTAACACCTAGTGGTAAGATAAGAGTCTTTGTGAATACGGCCCCTGATGTTGTATTAAATGAAGAGCCAGTGCTTTGATCTTACCTCCGTCCAGGGAGGAGACAACAGGATGTCTGGAGCAGCTGGTTTTTATTGTGATGAGCACTGGCAGGGTGTCCTGGGACTGCTGAGGGACTTCTCATGCCTGGTAGTCTTCAGCTGTGCCTGGGTGGGCAGATCAGCTCTAACTGCTGGGCTCATTGTCACATAAACTTGAGGAGCAGAGTCAGTCCTGATGCCTGTAAAAGGCGCCTCGCTGCTGCTGAGTTGCAGAACCATCTCCATGATTTGGTCAGTTTGTTATTGTCTTGATGTAGTGAGTCTTTCTGAGCTCTCAGCAGCATGAAAATGGACGTGTTGTAACAATTTAAGAGACTTTTCTTTCAGCAACATTTGATTCTTGAGCTGGAAGGTAGAAAACTGGACTTGCAGTAATTTCTGTGTAACTGAACCAAACAGCAGGATTTTAGTTGAAATGGAGCGCTATCAGGATGTACTGGAGGAAAACAGAACGTGTCTTATGATGTAACATTGTTCTGTCTGTGTGTCTACACCTGCAGCATCAGTAGAACCGATTCTTCATTTGGTGTTACATTATTACTGATGTCATATTGGAGTTTTATTCAATCTTTTAGGTTTGTGTTCTACACAGAATGTCTAACTTAAATTCATCAAGTGTCGTTCCCGGCAGTGTTTCTGTGTTTTAGACGTGTTCCAACACACCTGGATTAATGTAGGATTAACAGACAAACACCAGAAAAAGAGATCACATTTCCCCCATCCTGGCCTCTCTGCATTGGTTGCCCGTAACTTACCGCGTACATTTTAAGATTCTTTTATACGTTTTTAAATCTTTAAATGCTCTGGCCCCCTCCTATCTTTCGGAGCTTCTCCAGCTCCATGCTCCAGCTCGCCCCCTTCGGTCGGCTGAGTTGGTGCTGCTGAAGGTGCCACGGTCTCGCTGGAGGATGTGGGGGGACAGAGCATTTTCTGTGGCGGGTCCGAGGTTGTGGAACCTGCTACAGCTACAGATTCGACAAGCCTCGTCTCTGGCTGTCTTTAAGTCTCAACTGAAAACCTACTTGTTTGCCTTGGCTTTCCCCCCATTTAGAGGCTTTCTATTTTTGTCTTGTTATTTTAAGTCTTTGTTTTTATTGTTCATATACACTCACCGGCCACTTTATTAGGTACACCTGTCCAACTGCTCGTTAACACCTAATTTCTAATCAGCCAATCACATGGCGGCAACTCAGTGCATTTAGGCATGTACACATGGTCAAGACAATCTCCTGCAGTTCAAACCGAGCATCAGTATGGGGAAGAAAGGTGATTTGAGTGACTTTGAACGTGGCATGGTTGTTGGTGCCAGAATGGCTGGTCTGAGTATTTCAGAAACTGCTGATCTACTGGGATTTTCACGCACAACCATCTCTAGGGTTTACAGAGAATGGTCCGGAAAAGAAAAAATATCCAGTGAGCGGCAGTTCTGTGGGCGGAAATGCCTTGTTGATGCCAGAGGTCAGAGGAGAATGGCCAGACTGGTTCGAGCTGATAGAAAGGCAACAGTGACTCAAATAGCCACTCGTTACAACCAAGGTAGGCAGAAGAGCATCTCTGAACGCACAGTACGTCGAACTTTGAGGCAGATGGGCTACAGCAGCAGAAGACCACGCCGGGTGCCACTCCTTTCAGCTAAGAACAGGAAACTGAGGCTACAATTTGCACAAGCTCATCGAAATTGGACAATAGAAGATTGGAAAAACGTTGCCTGGTCTGATGAGTCTCGATTTCTGCTGCGACATTCGGATGGTAGGGTCAGAATTTGGCGTCAACAACATGAAAGCATGGATCCATCCTGCCTTGTATCAACGGTTCAGGCTGGTGGTGGTGGTGTAATGGTGTGGGGAATATTTTCTTGGCACTCTTTACATCGTCTTTGCATCGTTACAACGCCACAGCCTACCTGAGTATTGTTGCTGACCATGTCCATCCCTTTATGACCACAATGTACCCAACTTCTGATGGCTACTTTCAGCAGGATAATGCGCCATGTCATAAAGCTGGAATCATCTCAGACTGGTTTCTTGAACATGACAATGAGTTCACTGTACTCAAATGGCCTCCACAGTCACCAGATCTCAATCCAATAGAGCATCTTTGGGATGTGGTGGAACGGGAGATTCGCATCATGGATGTGCAGCCGACAAATCTGCGCCAACTGTGTGATGCCATCATGTCAATATGGACCAAACTCTCTGAGGAATGCTTCCAGCACCTTGTTGAATCTATGCCACGAAGAATTGAGGCAGTTCTGAAGGCAAAAGGGGGTCCAACCCGTTACTAGCATGGTGTACCTAATAAAGTGGCCGGTGAGTGTATGTTTTAATGTTTCACATTCTTTTGTGGTGTTTTTTTTTTGTTTAACTTTGTTCAGCGCTTTGTATCAGCTGCCGCTGTTCTTAAAGCTCTATATAAATAAAGTTGACTTGACTTGACAGGCTGACCATCAGCAATATGCTGAAAAAGTAGTCAGTTGTGTTGCAGCAGGAAACTTTCTGCATCATGTAGGGTTCATAAGCGTTAATGGAGTCCATATTGTTTTGATACATAGTTTATTTATACCTGTTAGGATCTTTTAGATTTTGTGGATTTGATCAGCGTTTCCAGATCCTGGTCCTGGGAAACCCAAATAAATGATCATTAATTAAAAACACGATGAAGCTCTTGAGGACCTGCATCTGCACCAGCATTGGATTCAAATTAAACTGGATTCTGTTCCTTGACTTTATTTTGTTCATATGTAAAAGATCAAAGAGAAACAGCTGCTTTAACAATAATCTGGATTGTTTACCATCAGGATGTGAAAGGGAGGAACTGAGAGATGAGATAAGCATTCAGTCAAGAGGATCAATGAAGAGATTAATATTGATCCTATAGTGGGGGGGGGGGGGGGATCAGGAGCAAAACCAAACCAGCTGTTTCTGAATAAACGTGTTAGCAGGATGTGATGAGAATGAAGGGGAGAAGTTGGATTGTGTTTTTGAGGTGGGGGTCGATGGGGGTGAGGAAACGTAAACTTAAAGGACAAACTGTGGACGTCCGGTTGCTGCGAGGACTTAAATACTCAACAACCAGTTCTGGAGATGAAACATGTCGGATCTGGTGGATGATAAAGAAATGGGGGTGGAACAGAAACACAGAGGATGAAGCTGCAATAACAGTAAAAAAAAAAAAAACAGAGTTTATGGGAAAAGATGTTTTCTGTCATTGTTCCAGAATTCTGACAGAAGAAGAAAACAGGAAGGAAAAAATAAAGACTAAAGAACCAGCAGTGGGAGTGAATATTCGTAGAAATAAAAGGCAGCAGCGAAAACAAGAGAGTGAAAAGACTGAATGTTGTATTATAATCAAGCAAAAGCCAAGAAGCATTAAATCAGCTGCTGCTCTTACATAACAATGTTTGGAAGGAGGGTAATCTCCCATTCTAATCCCTGTAAGGAAAAGTGGGAATAATCCTGTAAACCAGGATGTGAGATGTATGGGACTAGTGGTTAATGAGAGGTTAACACATCACCTGACTGAGGGGGGAGTTCCTCTCAGCGTCTGTTTCTGCTTCATTAAGCATAATGAGTTGGTGAGATAAGAGATGCTAACTGCTGGTAAACTCTGATAAAGAAGGAGATCTGAAACGTGTAGCGTGGTGATCCAGGAGGACCAGGATGGCAGAAGAACCCAGCTGTTAACACGAGCTCGGGGATGCAGATGTGACCCTGATCAGACCTCATTCTGAAGCTCACTTGTAATCAGCGCTCAGAATTGGTCAGAGCACATCTCTAACTGTGGAGCATATTTAAAAAAAATGAAAACAAAAATCGATTTAATGGGAACACCACAGTGAGTGGGCGAACGAGGCAGCCCTCTGGTGAGAGAGCGAGAGCTGAGTGAGTGGGAGCAGAGTAAAGAGAGATGCAGAGGGAATGAGAGTGGGAGCATGAAAGAAGGAAGAAGAGCAAATAAAAACTAACACACTGTAAAAAAAATCTAAATTAGATCTGCGTGTGCGTCTCTGCCTGGTGCAGGTCTTCCTCTGTGTCCATGTGATGGACATCAGTCCTGTTCCTTCAACATCGTGGTGTAAATCTGTGGTGTGATGCAGCTGACAGGTTTAAACATTCAGTAATACATTATTCTGATTTCAGTCCATCATCTGTCTGTCTGTCCATCCATCCGTCTGTCCATCCATCCATCCATCCGTCCATCATCCGTCCGTCTGTCCATCCATCCATCCGTCCATCCATCCATCCGTCCATCCATCCATCCGTCCATCCTCCGTCCGTCTGTCCATCCATCATCCGTCCGTCCATCATCCGTCCGTCCGTCTGTCCATCCATCCGTCCGTCCATCATCTGTCTGTCCATCCATCCGTCTGTCCATCCATCCATCCATCCATCCATCCATCCGTCCATCATCCGTCCGTCCATCATCCTTCCGTCTGTCCATCCATCCGTCCGTCCATCCATCCATCCATCCATCCGTCCATCATCCATCCGTCTGTCCATCCATCCATCCATCCGTCCATCATCCGTCCGTCTGTCCATCCATCCATCCGTCCATCCTCCGTCCGTCTGTCCATCCATCCGTCCGTCCATCGTCCGTCCATCCATCCATCCATCCATCCATCCATCCATCCATCCATCCATCCATCCATGATCTATCCGTCCGTCCGTCCATCCATCCATGATCCATCCGTCCGTCCGTCCGTCCGTCCATCCGTCCATCCATCCATCCATCCATCCATCCATCCATCCATCCATCCATCCATCCATCCATCCATCCATCCATCCATCATCCGTCCGTCCGTCTGTCCATCCATCCATCCATCCATCCATCCGTCCATCATCCGTCCGTCCATCATCCTTCCGTCTGTCCATCCATCCGTCCATCCTCCGTCCGTCTGTCCATCCATCCGTCCGTCCATCCATCCATCCATCCATCCATCCATCCATCCATCCATCCATCCATCATCATCCGTCCGTCCGTCCATCCATCCATCCATCCATCCATGATCCATCCGTCCGTCCGTCCGTCCGTCCATCCGTCCATCCATCCATCCATCCATCCATGATCCATCCATCCGTCCATCCATGATCCGTCCGTCCGGCTGTCCGTCCGTCCGTCCATCCATCCATCCATCCATCCATCCATCCATCCATCCATCCATCCATCCATCCATCCATCCATCCATCCATCCATCCGTTCGTCCGTCCGCCCGTCCGTCCACCAATCATCCATCCGTCCATCCATGATCCATCCGTCCGTCCGTGTGGGGGGGGGGTCTTAAGACAGTCACACCATGGAGATTTTTCACTCATCAGTTCATGTTTTGATCTACATCTTTGAGAAACACAGAAACAAACACAGATGCTGTTTCACTCTCAACTTGAACAGATTAGTTACTATTTTATTAGATCAGACACATTGTAATCGATTGTAACTGATCCAGGAACATGTTGTGGTGTCACGGTGTGACTGAGAAGACGTGCAAAAGCCTCAGGATGTTCTACAACCTGCTGTGCCTCAGTGTGCACTGCACTGGGACTGAGACAGGAAATATGCTCTGCATTCTCAAATATTCTTGTTTGTACATTCACACTGTGCACCTGACATCTATATGTACATTTTAAATTCCTTGTTTAACTGTGATTGTTGTACGGAGATGCATGTGTTGTAGTCAACGCTCTAAATGGTGACAGATAAAAGAGAGAAAAATAAAGACTGTGTGTTTGACTGTTCTCATTCTGTCTTTGTTTAGGATGACGAGGTGGTGCTGCAGTGTTCAGCTACCATCCAAAAGGAACAACAGAAACTCTGTCTGGCAGCTGAAGGCTTCGGAAACAGACTCTGCTTCCTCGAGTCCATTTCTAACTCCAAGGTACAGAACAAGCTCTTACATTGTACCAACAATAACTTAACAATACATCAAAACAGTTTCGAAAACACAAATATGAATAATAACAGTCATAAAGGGTCACAAGGTGTGTAGTGAATGACAATGAGTCCAAATTTAAACCTTTAAATCTGAAGAACTGTAAGAAATAAAAGCCTTGAGACATTTAGCTGCATATTTACATTATATGGCTGACATGAAAGGAACCAAAAAGACAACAAAAACAAATTTAAAGCCCGTGTTTATACTTTGTGTATATTTTAATATGTATGCAAAATTCATAAAACTACTACAAGAGGGGGAAGAATACTACTGGATATAATCATGAGCTAGTTTTATTATCAGCAAGCGTTCAAGGACACTTATTAATAAACCAGTTATGAATAAAATCAATAATTACAGGTTGATCACCAGAAACATAAACAGTAGAATCAATCTGGTGTCAGTCAGGAACAGATGTGACACCTACACATCATAATCACATGACTCCCACCTTCTGACACAATAACAACTAAATCCTGCTGTAGAATTCAGCATGACATAATCAGTTTAGTTTTAATCATAAAGCACTAGTTCAACTTAATAACAACCCCCGGAACGCAAGTTGGTGCTAAAAACATAAATATATAAACTTCAAAAACAAAACGTAATAGTACATTTCATGAAATCCTAACGAGATGAGGAATAATAAACATATTTAAAGTTGTTTAATGTTGAAGGAGACAGTCATGATCACGTTGCTGTTTCTACTAAATGAACTGATAATATCAGACATATCAGGTTATTTTCAGCTCACTGCAGTTTATTGCTACTAATGTTTTGCTCTAAAAACTGCAGGACAAAGTCACTGCAAGTGCAGAGAACAGCAGTGTAAAACCAGATTCAGTAAACTGGAGCTTCTTTAAGGCTTTGAGGTTGATAAACTGTATTTCTGTTTGGATCAGCTGTTTCCAGCCTCCAGCTGATCGCTCGGTGCATCTGTAGTTATAATCCCTGGGAAGCCCAAGAAAGGAATGTTTATTCTGGAGAACTGCAGCCATTCCTGAGACTGTTCTTAGAGCTCTGCATAGCCATGTTTGACTGTGCTGCTCCTGCTCATGCTGTCTGATGTCAGTAAACTGAAGCTCATTTACATTGTGAAGGTAGTAAATCTGTGATCAGGTTTCAGGCTGGAGATAAACATGCGTCAGGCTCATGGTTCCATGAAGACCAGGGTCAGCTGACCTGAAACGGGGTTTTCCTTCATTAAACAAAGGAGAACAAAAGATATTATATATCAGAGATTAAGGGAAGTATGGGACAGAGTGTCCTCTGCAGGACTCCTCAGTGACTGCTTTGGACAGATGTGAGTCTGACAGCTGTTAGTTGTGCATGTCAGTAAAGTTCTGGTGCTGATTCAGCCTTGAGGACTCAGGATCAACAGAAACATGTTCAGATCTTTGGAACGGAGGAAGATTAAACCTGCTGTTAAGAGATGAGATTAACGATCTAGTCATGTCCACTACAGGTGGACAGAGAAGGTGTCCTGTGCTCAGTAGCTTATTGTGTGACACCAGGTCTAACTGCTACATGCTGATCTCACAAACGGTGTCTGGCTTTGAATTTGAAGTCTGGACCATAGAGAAGAGATTAGCATTTAGCCTCACAAGGACTAGCATTTAACATCTCGAGGACTAGCATTTAGCATCTCAAGGACTAGCATTTAGCCTCACAAGGACTAGCATTTAGCATCTCAAGGACTAGCATTTAGCATCTCGAGGACTAGCATTTAGCATCTCGAGGACTAGCATTTAGCATCTCGAGGATTAGCATTTAGCATCTTGAGAATTTGTGTTTTAGTCTTTGTGTTGATCTGATCTAACAGATGAGTATCTCCTGCTTGTGAATGGTTAAGGGCCTGTTTGTGTATTGGATCCATTACTGAGAAGGAACTTTGTTTCTTCTGCACTGGAATTAAAACTACTGATGACTTCAGGGTAGCTGACGTTTTGGTTTCCTGCCCTTAATACAAAAAACTAATTGTACACCAGAATCTTAATTGCTGGTTTGAATTGAAAAGCTGCTAGTTTAACTTTCCCAAACAAGCATAATACTGTGGGTTCCCCCGAAACACACGGACTGGACTGCATTAAACTGAACTGAACCGGATAGGACGGAGCTGGACTGCATTAGACCAGACCGGACTGGACCGGACTTGACTGGACAAGACTGGACTGCATTAAACTGGACTGAACTAGACTGGACTGGACTGCATTAAACTGAACTGAACTGCATTAGACTGGACTGGACTGGACTGGACTGGACTGGACTGGACTGGACTGGACTGGACTGGACTGGACTGGACTGAACTAGACTAGACTAGACTGCACCTAGACTGGACTGGACTGCATTAAACTAGACTGCACTAGACTGGACTGGACTGCATTAAACTAGACTGCACTAGACTGGACTGGACTGCATTAAACTAGACTGCACTAGACTGGACTGGACTGCAATAAACTGGACTGAAATAGACTAGACTAGACTAGACTAGACTAGACTGCATTAAACTGAACTGCATTATAACAGACTGACCTAGACTAAACTGACTGGACTGAACTGCATTATACTGGACTGGACTGAACGAGACTAGACTAGACTGGACTGCATTAGACTGGACTGAACTAAACTAGACTGGACTGAACTGAACTGGATTGCATTAGACTGGACTAGACTGCATTAGACTGGACTGGACTGGACTGGCTTGCATTAGACTGGACTTAACTAGACTGCATTAGACTGGGCTGGACTGAACGAGATTAGACTAGACTGCACTAGACTAGACTGGACTGCATTAAACTGGACTGGACTGCATTAGACTGGACTGAACTAAACTAGATTGCACTGGACTGGACTGGACTGGACTGGACTGGACTGGACTGCACTGCACTTGACTCGACTGGACTGGACTGAATGAGACTAGACTAGACTTCACTAGACTGGACTGAACTGCATTATACTGGACTGGACTGGACTGGACTGGACTGGACTGGACTGGACTGAACGAGATAAGACTAGACTGCACTAGACTAGACTGGACTGCATTAAACTGGACTGGACTGCATTAGACTGGACTGAACTAAACTAGATTGGACTGGACTGGACTGGACTGGACTGGACTGGACTGCACTTGACTCGACTGGACTGGACTGAATGAGACTAGACTAGACTGCACTAGACTGGACTGAACTGCATTATACTGGACTGGACTGGACTGGACTGGACTGGACTGGACTGGACTGAACGAGACTAGACTAGACTGGACTGCATTAGACTGGACTGAACTAAACTAGACTGGACTGAACTGAACTGGATTGCATTAGACTGGACTAGACTGCATTAGACTGGACTGGACTGGCTTGCATTAGACTGGACTTAACTAGACTGCACTAGACTGGACTGGACTGAACGAGATTAGACTAGACTGCACTAGACTAGACTGGACTGCATTAAACTGGACTGGACTGCATTAGACTGGACTGAACTAAACTAGATTGCACTGGACTGGACTGGACTGGACTGGACTGGACTGGACTGGACTGGACTGGACTGCACTTGACTCGACTGGACTGAATGAGACTGCACTAGACTAGACTAGACTGCATTATAATGGAATGAACTAGACTAGACTGGACTGGACTGCATTAAACTGGACTGGACTGCATTAGACTGGACTGAACTAAACTAGATATCACTGGACTGGACTGGACTGGACTGGACTGGACTGGACTGGACTGCACTTGACTCGACTCGACTCGACTCGACTCGACTCGACTCGACTCGACTCGACTGGACTGGACTGGACTGGACTGAATGAGACTAGACTAGACTGCACTAGACTAGACTAGACTGCATTAAACTGAACTGAACTGCATTATAATGGAATGAACTAGACTGGACTGGACTGGACTGGACTGCATTAGACTGGACTGAACAAGAATAGACTAGACTGCACCAGACTGGATTGCATTAGACTGGACTGGACTGCACTGCATTAGACTAGACTGGACTGGACTGGACTGAACTAGACTGCACTAGACTGGACTAGACTAGACTGGACTGGACTGGACTGGACTGGACTGGACTGGACTGGACTAGACTGCACTAGACTGGACTGCATTAAACTGGACTGAACTAAACTGGACTGGACTGGACTGAACGAGACTAGACTGGACTGCATTAAACTGGACTAAACTAGACTGGACTGCATTAGACTGGACTGGACTGGACTGGACTGGACTGAGTTGAACTTGCTGGAAGGATTATAATGGTCTGAATAGAAACATGGACCTGATCTTGTACTGGACTAAAGACCATCGTACATGTTTCTGACACTGCTGACTATGTTTACCTCGTTTGCAGTGCTGCAGATGTTCAGGGCATCATGCTGGAATACAAACACCTCTGAAGGAATACAGAGAATCACCAGCTGAAGGAATGTCCCACAGAAAAGCCCCTGGACATTTCGGTTCTGGGTCAGTCAGAAGATAATAATTATAATTCATAGTGTTGAGATATTAATCAGAATCAAAGCTCCTTAGAAAAAGCAAAGCAGGTCTGTAGGACACAATATGGAACCAATGAAACTCTTTTTATGGAGGAAAATAACAGATTAACACAATCAGTTTGGTGTAAAGAGAAATGCTGAAACATCCATGACCCACTGGGGGGGGGGGGGGTTGGCTTATTGTTTCAAATGACACACACACGTCCATACAGATCATACACTGATCATCAAGTTGTTGTTTTGTTCCAGAATGTTCCTCCAGATCTGTCCATCTGCACGTTTGTGCTGGAGCAGTCGCTGTCAGTCCGAGCTCTTCAGGAGATGCTGGCTAACACAGAGGAGAAGTCTGAGGGGGTGAGTGTAGACCAACATGTTGGATTCAGAAATGTTCCTTTATGGAACATCAAGCCCTGGAAAGTGATACAGCATGATGGCTTTCTCTGAAAAACTGCTTCTGTACAATAATAAACTGACTGTTTTTCAGATTTATAAAGTAGATTTACAAAATGTATTTGAATCTTCCTCCTGTTCCAGGTAGTTCGTGTCTGAATGACTCTTACAGAGTTTTTAGTTCTTACCACCATTTAATTGTTGGGGGTTTGAATCTGCAAACTACTGTAATCTCACTGCTTCCAGTAGACCTGCAGGATTCTTCCTCATCATCGAGTCCTTTGATTTTAAACAGCATGTTTCAGGTCCTGCACAAAACTGTCTTTCTAAATAATAACTTATGGATCATTTGTAATACTTGTATGATTAGAAAAAACATTATAAAGCTGTGAGAATATGGAAGTCCACTAGATTAGAAGGCATCAGGCTGCATTACAGGAAGCATATTATGTCTTTAAATGACATGGTCAAGACCTGGTCCACTGTGGACAGAAGCTACTCTGCTCGTCCTCCACGCTGCTTTAGAGACCAGGATGATGGTGGAGGTTCTGAGGTGGGATTGAAGCTTCAGTGAGGTGATGAAGATTCTTGTGAAGATGAGAACCAACTGTTTAGCACAGACCTTTAGACAGGAAGGAGAGACACCGTCTGGACCTGGAGACTTCCTTTGTTTATGTATCTTAAAGATCTGACACACCTTATTATGTTGCTCAGATAATTATGTAAATAATCCATATTGTTGTTTGTTATGTAGATGATAATCTGCTGCAATTTAATCAAACACTTAAATATTGACACACAAATGTCTTTTTAAGACTAGTATGATAAAGTACTATGTACTATATTGGTATGTGCTGCTGAGCTGTAGTGTATCAAAAGTCAAAATTCAATGACTTATAGCTCTTTAAACAGCTGTTTGCACTAACTGTTAAAACCTCTGGTTGTCTTCTTATTTGTGTCTCTTTCGATGTATATTGCTGTCTTTCTCTCTTAGACAGCCCAAGGTGGTGGACATCGCACTCTCCTGTATGGACACGCTGTTTTACTGCGACACTCCTACAGTGGAATGGTGAGTGAAACCACATACTTATACTGCGAATTAATTAAACCACATTTTTAATAAACAGAATTTTAACAAAATAGGAACATCCTCAAATATCTGATTCAAAATTAAATAGAATTAAAGTTACAGTATGTAAGAATTAGACCTTGTTGTCAAATCCAAATCCTGCAGTTTATTTAGAAAACAAAACTGTCTGCTCTCAGCCACTCACCCCCTCCCCTCCTTGATGTTTCGTTTAGTTTCTCTTGTATTTTTTCAACTTTTTGGGAATGTCTGAAGGTCTGTTAGTCTGTTAGTTTTCCTAAGTGTGTTTGAACGCCCCATCACGTGCAGCTCGACTGCTCAGTTGGAAGGATGTGGTGGTTTCTTACTTTTTTCTGCTGGTTATTGTGGAATTATAGTGCGTTCCAGCGGTCCTCTAAATTCCAAGATATGTTAGCTGGAAATGATACAATGAACTCGGAATTCTGAGCTGTGAGCTCTGAGGTTTCAGAGGACCCCGAGATCCCACATTTAAAGATGGCTGCGTCCGGCAGTACTTGTAATATTTATTTTTTCCTCATTTACATGTTCTGTTTTCATTCTGTTTGCTATGTAAGTAGCACCGAGTAGTTGGTATTATTGTTACAGATGATTACGTTGTTGCAAAGCTGAAAATAAATATGAAAACTTGCGAACTTTGCAAGAAAAATTGACTGGTGTTTATGGTTTTTACTATACGTGCAAAGAATACTTGGTTATAGGTTCTTTGTACTGAGATAGAACAACAACACGCAGCTTTGCTGGTGGCATCCATTTTTTCAGAATTGTTTTTCTGAGTGGTCGCTGGAGTGCAAAACGAGCTCCTAACGTCATGTCAATGTCAGAAGTTCCGAGGACGACTGGAATGCACCATTATAGCTGCTTGTGTTGAAGACTTGGCAGCCTTGCAGACTCACATGTGATTCGTTATGGAACCAGGAAGTCTGGACGTGTAAATAACGATTCTGGTCCAGGCTAGCATTTTTAAAATGACAGAAACTATCGACCACCCAGCCGGCTGAGATCCAGATCTGTTACAATGTGACTTTATTTTCAACATCGGTGGGACATTAGACTGTTGTGTGATTATTTACCTGTAATATTCTTACATACTGTACCTTTAAGAGAAATCAGCTCTTTATTTGAATTCTATAATTTAATGGACAATGTAGAACATAACTCTTCACATCCAGCTCTAAGGCTCGTTTGGAGGACATACTGTTGTTGTTTGATTTTAAGGATTTCTGCTTGTTGGTTTTGTCTTTTTTCCAGTACCTCTGCTGCCTCTCCACCTCCCGCTCATCCACAGACAAACTGGCGTTTGATGTAGGACTGCAGGAAGATATCACAGGTAGTTGCAGAACTTTTTTTGAAGCATTTTTACTACATTAGAACTGGTTTTACTATGTCCTGCAAGTCTACACTGAAAACTTGTTGTCTTATTAGACCTGAGCAGTGAAGGCAATGCATAGGCTCCCAAAGGATAACAATAATTCACTCATTTTTAAAGTTTCCAAAATAAGCAAGACAAAATGGCTCCACAGCACCTCCTTCTGTCTCAACCTGATCAACTAGTTTGTGTTGCCATTTTTCTCCAGGTGGGAATTTTGTTTTTATTGGTGAAGAAGCTTCATTTTTCAGGGTATTTGTGCACTTGTGGGTGAAATAAACATGGACCTGAACGGTCCAAAGAGGAACACCTTTAGCGTATGTTTATATGTATTACCATTACTAGATGCACGTCCTGCATCCCAGAGAGACTAGAGAAGTGGAACATCATGGGAACATCAAGGTTTAACTGCTGGTTATGATCCCAGTCATAAAACACCTTCCATGCCTTGGTTCTAACTGTGTCTAGGTTCTGAAGGAGGGGCTGTGAAATGGCCCACAGCCACAGAACTTTAGTTTGGGATGCTACATCTGACTGCTAGCTTGAGAGAAGAGATCTAACCACACTTATAGATTCCATGGCCGACCCCCAGCAGGCAAAGAAGAGCTGGAAATCAGTATCTCTGGTTACCTGGACTCAGGGCACTGAAGGGAAGCGAAAGCCTGTCGGACATTCTTAAAGCATTCATATCAAGAGAGTCCTACTCTGCCTGCAGTGAGAACAATGACTTACATCTGCTGAGACACAGAGGACTGTGTTGGCTTGGTTGAATTGAGACCACTGAAGGACTACAACTTCTGGGTGTAATGCCCTTTCTTCCCTGGACTGACATCAGTTCTGATGGCATGTGTGAGGTGATTCTTCCCCCCTGCCGTTTATACAGCTTTGATGTATGCTAGGCAAAGGAAACCCTACAGCAAGGGAGCACCTTGGTCATCTGAGGGCAGGAGACCTGATACCATTTGATGATATATTATATAATACAGGGGAGAGTTTGTCTGTACCAGGACATGTCTGAAAACAAAGTTCCATTAGATCTATATGAACTGCATTCAGCTCTAGCACATTGATATGGTTGTCTGTCCAAGTGGAGTCTCAGTGAGCCCAGACAGCATGTTAACATGTTAGGGAGACATCTGTAGAGACCACCATTCAATATGACGGAATGTTTGTTGATCCATTGTGTCAGATAGTTGGTCTGAAACTCAGACTACATGGAACATCCTTTACTGTATGTAGATCCTGTATGATAAATACCCGTGTCACGTAAGGCTTCACATGCTGACCGAGGGAAGGAAGTGTAATCAACTACCTCTGCAGGGGCTGAACCCTGAAAAAGACCAGAGGAGCCAAAGTGTAACTTTAACCCTGCCATTTATTTATTACATATTTAATTACATGAGCCATTTAATACCTGTTTTGGGTGTTTTATAAAGCATATTACAACTTTTTTCTTTTAATTATTCAGTTCAGTTCAGTGCTCTCTCTCTCTTTCTTTGTGTGTGCGTGTGTTTGTAGGTGAGGCATGCTGGTGGACCATCCATCCAGCATCAAAGCAGCGTTCAGAGGGAGAGAAGGTTAGAGTGGGAGATGATCTCATCCTGGTCAGCATCTCTTCTGAAAGATATCTGGTTAGTTTTGCTCTGTGTGGGCACAAGTGGAAATGTGTGGAAACGTGTGGGCAGAGGTGTGTGAACATGCTTGAAAATGGTGTAAATCTGAGGGACCCTGTGTAGTAACATGGTAAATGGTAAATGGTAAATGGCGTGTACTTGTATAGCGCTTTACTCAGGCCCTACGACCCCCAAAGCGCTTCACACTACGGTATGTCCTACGACCCCCAAAGCACTTCACACTACGGTATGTCCTACGACCCCCAAATGTCATTCACCCATTCACAGACACACTCACACTTTTGGTGAGGTAACCCACCACCAAACAGGCAAGGTGTGTTAAGTGTCTTACCCAGGAAATCTCTGGGCAGAACGGGGATTCGAACCAGCAACCTTCCAGTTACCAGACGACCCGCTCTACCGCCTGAGCCACGGCCACCCACATGTTTAAAAACATGTCTTAGAACATTAAATGGGATGTAAGGGAAGATGTGTGGGAACATGTTGGGGTGTGAGTGAACATGTGTTAGGGTGTGAGGGAACATATGTGGGAAAACAAGGGAACATGTGGGCAGAGATGTGTGAACATGTCTGAAAGCATGTGTGTGAAAATGTGGGAACATGCTTGAAAATGGTTGAAATATGAGGGAACGTGTGTAGTAACATGTTTAAAAACATGTGAGAACATGTGTTAGAATATCGGATTGGATCTAAGGGAACATGTGTTGGGGTGTGAGGGAACGTGTGTGAACATGTGTTGAGGTGTGAGGGAACATATGCGGGAACATGAGGGAACATGTGGGCAGAGGTGTGTGAACATGTGTGAAAGCATGTGTGTGAAAATGTGGGAACATGCTTGAAAATTGTGGAAATGTGAGGGGACATGTGTGATAACATTTTTAGAAGCATGTGAGAACATGTGTTAGTACAACGGATTGGATGTAAGGGAACATGTGTTGGAGTGTGAGGGAACGTGTGTTGGGGTCTGAGGGAACATGTGTGGCGATGTGAGGGAACATGAGTAGCACTGGCAACACGAGGACATGTGTGGGAATGTGAGGGAACATGTGTTGGGAGGTGTGGGAATGTGAGGGAACATATGTGGGAACATACCGGAATATGTATGGGAGCATGTGGGAATGTAAGGGAACATGTTTAGGCAATGAGCAACTCAAAGCTTTCTCTCTTTTCCTTTCCATTAGATTCCTCCTTTTTCATCTTTTTAATGTCTTTTAGCACTTTTTAGTTTGGTTCTTAATGTTTTATAATTTTTTGCTTCGATCGGAAGAGTCCCTTTTATCTAAACACACATTAATACATTTTGGTGGAATTTAACAGAAAAAGTGCATCTTATTTCAAATAAACACATACATGGGCATGAAAGCAGACTATTGTATTCATTTTGTTGATATTTTTATCCAAAATACTTTCAAACACATACTATGAACCTTTTATGCTGTCTCATAATCTGGTACATTCTTATTTGCCTTTAGATTTTACTTGTTGTGTTGGCATCTCACATAGATATGCCGTATATGACTCTTATACCTGTTTCCCTGCAGCACCTGTCCTATGGTAACAGCAGTCTCCATGTAGATGCAGCCTTCCAGCAGACACTGTGGAGTGTGGCACCCATTTGCTCTGGCAGTGAAGTAGCACAAGGTAAAACTTTCCATAGCTTTATTCTCTTTTTCCTTCATCTCTAACTTTGTCCTGCTCTCTTTTCATGTTTGTGAGCTTTGATGTACACACCAAGAAATAAAAATTTTCATCTTTCAGTTTTTTTTAGTAATTTTGGGTTGACATAAATAATGTCTACATTTTTATTCCAAAAAATCTATATCATTTAGTTCTTTTTTGTTTGTTTTTGTTCAGATTAGGTCGGTTCATATTAGATATATGTCAGGGTGTGTGGTGAAGGGACCCCAGTGCATGCAGTGACTCAAAGGTCTGATAAAAATAACTGACAGGGAACAAAGATGTGTGTGTGTGTTGTGTGTATGTGTTGTGTGTGTATACATATATAGATGGATAACATGTCAGCTGTTTGACAGCGTCCATACAATTTCACCAAGAGACACTCTGGCTTTAAACTGGACTCTACTGAAGCAGCTTGCTCATCTCTTTTAGCATGCAGGAACCTTCTACGTCTGTTTAGGGACTTTCTGGTCCATCATTAAATCTACAGTTTTGAAGTTTTCTTTTTCTGTGTTGTTGGAAAACATGTGGGTCAATAAGATGTATGTTAGAAAAATTAGCTTTGCTTGTAAGAAGGTATTTAGAAGTTTTAAAAGACCTTATTTAGACTGTAATTTCCTGCAGAATTCTCTTTGTGTCATCCTGATGTTACACTCCTCCCCTCAGCCTCTCCTCCTTTCAGCTTTCATTTCTTCTTTACATCCTTTCTTCTTCTTTACTGCTCTGTTATCTAAAGGGTTCTTGATAGGAGGAGACGTCCTGCGCCTCCTTCACGGTCACATGGATGAGTGTCTAACGGTTCCCTCCGGGCAGCACGGCGATGAACACAGAAGGTAACGTATAGATGGATAATAAAAGGTTGAACTCACTCCGATTCCTCCCAGAAGCTTTTGTATGTTAAACAGAGTAACTTTATCTGTTTATCTATAAAATGTTGCTTAATTAGAATTCCAAACTGTATGTTTGACTTTGGACAGGTGCATCATGTGCTCTCATGTTATTCCTGGTGACTGTGTTGTGACATTCTGTAGCAAGTAATATTTTGTCTTTAGTTTGACATGTTAAGGAGTTAAACTTTTTAAAACTGGTCAGATTTAGTGTAAAACAGGTTAACTATACAGATTAAATAGGTGTATGTGTTAACATTAATATTAAACATGTCTGAAACAGATTTATGACTTTAATACAAATTTATGATTATATTAAATGCATGACTCCATTTTATTTCAGGACTGATGGCAGCTCATAGGATGTGGGTTTCCTTTTGACACGAGCTTCATATTTATCTTTACATAAATGGACAGGATTTCTGTCTTTGAGTCATTTCACAGCACTTCAGTTTTAACAAAAAGCAGCTTTACAAAATATTCACATCTAAGATCAGATCATTTGCCTAAAATTATCAGCTTTGGGGATAATTTGACTAGTATTTTTCCTTTGTTAAAAGGGAAAATGTACTAACGCAGCAACTCCCATCAGAGACAGAGCTCAGTGCACGAGACGTGGCGCTCTGTGCACATGAAATGTGGAGCTTTGTGGACATGAAACGTGGAACTCTGTGCACATGAGGCATGGAGCTCCGTGCACATGAGACGTGGAGCTTTGTGCACATGAGACGTGGAACTCTGCACATGAAACATGGAGCTCTGTGCACATGAGATGTGGAACTCCGTGCACATGAGATGTGGAACTCTGTGCACATGAGGCGTGGAGCTCTGTGCACATGAGACGTGGAGCTCTGTGCACATGAGACATGGAGCTCTGTGCACATGAGACGTGGAGCTTTGTGCACATGAGACGTGGAACTCTGCACATGAAACATGGAGCTCTGTGCACATGAGACGTGGAGCTCTGTGCACATGAGACATGGAGCTCTGTGCACATGAGACGTGGAGCTCTGTGCACATGAGACGTGGAGCTCTGTGCACATGAGACGTGGAGCTCTGTGCACATAAAACGTGGAACTCTGTGCACATGAGACGTGGAGCTATGTGCACATGAGACGTGAAGCTCTGTGCACATGAGGCATGGAGCTCTGTGCACATGAGGCATGGAGCTCTGTGCACATGAGACGTGGAGCTCTGTGCACATGAGACGTGGAGCTCTGTGCACATGAGACGTGGAGCTTTGTGCACATGAGACGTGGAGCTCTGTGCACATGAGACGTGGAGCTATGTGCACATGAGATGTGAAGCTCTGTGCACATGAGGCATGGAGCTCTGTGCACATGAGGCATGGAGCTCTGTGCACATGAGACGTGGAGCTCTGTGCACATGAGACGTGGAGCTCTGTGCACATGAGACGTGGAGCTTTGTGCACATGAGACGTGGAGCTCTGTGCACATGAGACGTGGAGCTCTGTGCACATGAGACGTGGAGCTTTGTTTGGAATGATTTCAGATGTTTCCTTGGAGAGAGTTTTTGATAAACCTCAGTGTGAGTCAGTATTCCTCACTGAGCAGTGGACTGACTCATCTAGGTGCTGATAGAATGTGAAAAACAAATACTTTGTAAAAATGAGTCTGAAGCACATCAAATGAAAAGGTTCACAGTTTGATATGATATGATACTTGTTTAATCCCCAGGACGGTGCAGTACGAAGGAGGATCAGTCTGCAGCCACGCCCGGTCCTTGTGGCGGCTGGAGACACTACGTGTCATGTAAGCACGGGAAACATGGGAATATTATAAAAGTAGTTAATTAAAAAGCTGCTTTTACTTTAGCATAATTTGTTTGTGTTTGACTTTCTGAAACTCTGTTATGACACTTTACTTGTATATTTATTTTCTGTAGTTATTCCTCCAGCATGTGTTTGTGTCCAGGTGGAGTGGAAGTCATATCCGTTGGGGTCAGCCTTTCAGACTCAGGCACGTGACCACAGGAAAATATCTGAGTCTCACTGAAGACAAGTTGTTGCTGCTCGTAGATAAAGACAAAGCTGATGTCAAGTCTACCAGCTTCTGCTTCAGATCCTCTAAGGTCAGACCCGGGTTACATCATCCTTCATCCACACTGACTTTGGATGCTCTCACACTTCTGCTTGTGTTTTTGTTCTCCAGGAGAAGTTGGACCCTGGTATGAGGAAGGAGGTGGATGGGATGGGTACTCCTGACATTAAATATGGTGACTCTGTGTGCTACATCCAACACAGTGACTCCTGCCTGTGGCTCACATACCAGACTGTTGATGCAAAGTGTGCACGTATGGGTGGAGTGCAGAGAAAGGTACCAGCCTCCATGTGCTCACAGTGTTTTATCCTCAAACAGTCAGATTAGACTACAGTATGATACATGAGCTGAGTGCTGTCTCATCTGTCTCATCTCAGTCTCATCCCCACCGCTGAGGACTGGATCTCTGATCTGAGACAGAGATCCAGTCCTGATCCATCTCACCTGTGTCCTGTAGTCAATCCTAAACAGCAGGTTTCCAGAACATGGCTGATGCTCAGATTCCTTTTTCAGGCCATCATGCACCACGAGGGTCACATGGACGATGGATTGACGCTGTCTCGGTCACAACACGAAGAGAGTCGCACGGCACGAGTCATCCGCAGTACTGTCTTTCTGTTCAACCTCTTCATCAGGTGGATTACTGCACATGCTCACACACGTGCACACACAAACACACATGCACGCACGCATGTGTCTGACAACAGGAACCTGGAGAACAGAACTAACTCTCATGGTTCCCACCAAGTCAGATGAATTGATAAAACACAACAAACTAACTGTAAAACAACTTTTGAAATCTATTTTTCAGGATTTTATTTGAATAAATTCACAGATATGATCTAAAACTATTTAACAGCTGAACATTGAACCAACCTGCTGTACATGTTAAAAACAGCAGAAATCATGAATAGAAATGTTAAATTCCACTTGTTGTTTCACATTTTAAATTCTGGTTCTTTCTTCATTTCTTGATCTAAAAAAACTCACATTCATAGAACTTATGTTAAACAGTGACAAAATCCAGAATGTTCAGCTGTTCAGTGAAATACTTTAGTCTTATGTTTAAGTAAAAAAAATGTTGAATTAAAACTTTACACATTTGCTGTTCCTGTTTTTATGTCTTTAGAATTTGTTTCTTAGAGTTGTATGAAGGAGAAATGAAGCAAAGCAGCAGATTATCATTGTGCTGTTATCTGCTCAGGGGAAACAAACCAGGCTGCTGCTGCAGTAAACGACTGTATAAAGGTTCTAACAGCTGTTAGTGAACGAAGCGTGTAATACGTCTCACTAACTAATAAACCTACATGTTGTTGTCTCATGTAGTTTATATGGGAGGACCGATGGGGCACAGGTGAAAGGGTGGCACAAGTTAACGACCCATTGAAGACACACACACGTATCATAACAAGAATAGCAATTTAATGTAAACTGTCTTGAAATGGAAACATGGGCGTGGCTTTGGTCTTGGACCCAGAATTCAGGAAGCAGGTAACAGACAGCAGGTGTCATCCTAACATGATCTAATGAAACAAAACAAACATACAAACCTGACTTTACTTTACACCATGAACAAACTAACATAAGCAAAGTTAAATGTGTTGAGTTCCAGAAGCTTGGAGCTGACAGGGAAATGGAAATAGAACAACCTGAACAACACGAGGACTAACTGATGGGTGGAAGACATGAGGCTAAAGGAGGCGGGAGCATGAGAGTTTAAACCAAAGACCAAACAGAACAAACATGACATGAATCCCAAGACAAGAACCTGAACCATGACGAAGGCGTCTGCCAAGGAGAATATGACACAACAAGAAGCAACATTTTAACTAGACACGACACCAAGATAAACTAAATACTATAAAGAAACAATAAGTAGATGATACAACTACAGAAAAACTGAACCAACATGAGACAGAATCAATGAACAGGAAAAATATGAACATGACAAGGAAAGTAAAAACAGAAGAACAGACCATGAAGGAAACATGAGACGTTCAAAGTAAAAACAAAAGAATTTCAGAATAATTCCAACTGAAATAAGTGTCAGGATATTTTAATACCCCTAAGTTAAATAACTATCAAAAAGACCATCAGTCAGACACAGAGGTATGGTTTCAATGAGCTTCGCAAAGGAGAACGCCCAACTGAGGTGTTGAGACGATTCAGTTGTGTTCACCTTTGCATTGCCTTTTTATTCACAAAGACACCTCCCATCTGGAGGGAGCAAGGGAGGGAAACAAGTGTGGGTCAGATAATAAAGTCAGAGTGTAGTAAACAAACACATAATAGGATGGACAACAGTCACAGGTCGTAAACCAACTGATTTAGATAAACACAGAAGCGTTGATTCAGGCCAGGTCCCTTTCAGTTCGCTTACTCCTGCAGCATGACCTGTGACCTTTTATCAACATTGTAAAACCTTAAAATCTCCAACAATAAGACAATGAAAAGAGATGCAAGACAAGACCACATGGAGACAAACACATGGTCACCAACACGAGACGAGTCCTGTTAAATAAACAACACGAGACGAGCCTAAATAAAATATCTGAAAAACCAAACCAGAAACATCAGAACATGATGAAAACAGAGAGATGTGTTCAGTTGCTGATACTTTATCCATCTGGATTTGTTTATGTTGGAACATAATGTAAAAAGATGTTTCAGCTGTACGTGAGATGATACATGTAGAGATATTTACTGTTGTACACATGGTACTTAGAGCAAAGTAATAAAACTATACTGATACTCTAACAGATGATGTGTTTCTGTAGGAGAATGAGGATCTGCAGGTTCCACATGGTGGTTTCATTCATCAGGGTTTGTTCGACTCTTTAATGTCTCTTTTAAAATGAATCAGGATCACGATCGAAGCTTCTAAAAACACAAATAAAAGATCATGGTTAAGATACTACACTGATGAAACCGTTTCATGTATTATTGTGTTTTTATATTATGAATATAATTCATGACTGTGTAAATACTGCAGAGTTCAGGCTGTTCTTGTCTCGTCATAATCAAAACGTCTGTCAAGTTTCTACATGTTACATAATGGGGTTCTATGTCCATGTTCTATGGGATTAAGATCTGGAGACGGGCGAGGCCACGCCAGGACCTTGAAACTCTTCCTATTAAGCTCCTCCTTCGTCATGGATCATGCTGAAAGACCTCGCCATGTTTCATCTTCTATCCTGTTGTTGATGGAGGTTTTCACTCTAAATCTCACGATACGAGGTCTCATTTATTCTGTCCTTATAGGATCAGTCATCCTGATCTGTTTGTAGTAAAACAGCCCGCAGCATGATGCTTCCACCCCCGTGCTTCACAGTAGATCTGGTATTCTTTAGATGCCACAAACACGACGAATTTAATCAAAAAGTTCACATGACTTTCTCCCAGTCCTCTTCTGGATCATTCAAAGGTTGTCTAACTTCAGCCGGGCCTGGACATGTACTGTCTTCAGCAGGGGGACACGTCTGGCCTTGCAGGATGAGTCCCAGGGGGTGTACTGTGTTACTGATGGTAGTCTTTGTTACTTTGGTCCCAGCTCTCTGCAGGTTTTACTTGGTCCCCCGTGTGGTTCTTGGGATCATTCTGACTCAACGAGGTGAGATATAGTCCCAGCCTGTGGGGGATTATTAGTGGTCTTGTATGTCTTCCAGTTGATTTCTTCACACCAAGCTGCTCACTTAATACAGATTTAGTCTTCCCGGCCAGAGACAGGTCTACAGTTCTGTTTCTGGTGTCCTTTGACAGCTCTCTGGTCTTAGTGGAGTTTAGAGTGGAACTGTTTGAGGTTGTGGACAGGTGTCTTTTACACTGACAACGACAACAGGGCACATTATTACAGGTAATGAGTGGAGGACAGAGGCCTCTAAAGAAGTTGTTCCAGGTCCTTGAGAACCAGAAGTCCTTGTTGGTACGTGACCAGATACTTATTCTACTGAGGAATTTATCGATTAATCCATGACAAATCCTACAGTGTGATTTCCTGGATTAATTCCTCTATTCTGTCTCTCATAGCTGAAGTGAACATATAATGAAAATTCCAGACCTCTCTGTAATTTTGAAGTGGGAGAACATGTAGCTGACTAAATGGTTCTGGTCCTCTCATGTGTCTTTAATCTGCTTAAATCACTTTGTGTTGGAGCAGCTGATACGAGGGAAGGAGGTACAAACAAAGCTGAACGTAAACACTTGAATAGTTGTTCTTATTTGTTTGTCTAAAGCTGGGGTGAGACAACATGTGGTTTAAGATCAGACTCTTGATCTCAGGCAGACAGGAACCTAATGGATCTGATGTATGCTCCACACGTTGGGTACATCAGCTGTTGTTTCCTTGTTATGTTCTTTAATTTGAGGAGAGCTGCCTTCTTTAATAAACACTGAACATCATGTTCTTTGTTTATGCACAGCTACAGCTGTCATTTACTTTCATGTTTTCCAAGTAGCTCTTTGTTTTCATGTCTGAGTGGTGAAAACACCTTGTTCACTACAAGGCAGAGCAGATTGTTGTGAATTAAGCTCCATCAAACAGGTCTGGTAAAATACATGATACAAACAACAAGGTTCAACATCATGATGATGTGAGCAGCAGCCTCAAACGTGCAGAAAAATAATCCAACATGTCTCCTGACTGCATGGGAAGAAGTACGTTATCAGTGTAAACATTCAGCATCAGCTGGAGTTCTTCAACCTTCTCACTCGATCACTTCATCTTTTTATAACAGCCAAAGAATTTCACTCTGTGTTTCATGTATTTGATGTTAATTTAATGTGGAACAATGTGTAAAACAATGTTACATATTCAGGAATGTAACCAGGACTTTGGACGTCCCACTTAAACTACACAACCGCTCTGCTCTTCTAACAGGTCTGTAGTTACTTGATCTGTAACATCAGACCTCATAAGTTAAGTTAAGTACCTGAGCCACTGTCTCAGAATGCTTCAGTGAACACAACTCCACGACGCTCTGTGATGGACCTGTTCAGGTGTAGCCCCGCCTCTTGCCTCACAACCCTGAACAAGAAGCGGATGGATGGATGGATGCAGAGGGATGGATGGATGGATGGATGGATGGGGGTTGGATGGAGGGATGGATGGATGGATGAGGGATGAATGGAGGGATGCAGATGGGTGGATGAATGGATGGATGGATGGATGGATGGATGGATGCGGATGGATGGATGCATGGATTGCTGGATGAGGGTTGGATGGAGGGATGGATGCATGGATGAGGGATGAATGGATGGATGCAGATGGATGGATGGATGGATGGATGGATGGATGGATGGATGCAATGGAGAGGGATGGATGCATGGATGGATGGATGGATGGATGCAGATGGATGGATGGATGGATGCAGATGGATGGATGGATGGATGAGGGATGGATGCAGATGGATGGATGGATGGATGGATGGATGCAGAGGGATGGATGGATGGATGGATGGATGGATGGATGGATGGATGGATGGATGGATGGATGGATGGATGGATGGATGGATGGAGAGGGATGGATGGATGGATGGATGGATGGATGGATGGATGAATGGATGAGGGTTGGATGGAGGGATGGATACATGGATGGATGGATGCAAATGGATGGATGGATGGATGCGGATGGATGGATGCATGGATTGCTGGATGAGGGTTGGATGGAGGGATGGATGCATGGATGAGGGATGAATGGATGGATGCAGATGGATGGATGGATGGATGGATGGATGGATGGATGGATGGATGGATGGATGGATGGATGGATGGAGAGGGATGGATGCATGGATGGATGGATGGATGCAAATGGATGAGGGATGAATGCATGGATGGATGGATGGATGGATGGATGGATGAATGGATGAGGGTTGGATGGAGGGATGGATACATGGATGGATGGATGCAAATGGATGGATGGATGGATGCGGATGGATGGATGGATGGATGGATGGATGGATGGATGGATGGATGGATGGATGGATGGATGGATGGATGGATGGATGGATGGATGGAGAGGGATGGATGCATGGATGGATGGATGGATGGATGCGGATGGATGGATGGATGGATGAGGGATGGATGCAGATGGATGGATGGATGGATGGATGGATGCAGAGGGATGGATGCATGGATGGATGGATGGAGGCAGATGGTGGATGGAGGGATGGATGGATGGATGGATGGATGGATGGATGGATGGATGGATGGATGGAGAGGGATGGATGCATGGATGGATGGATGGATGGATGCAGATGGATGGATGGATGGATGGAGAGGGATGGATGGATGGATGAGGGATGGATGCAGATGGATGGATGGATGGATGGATGGATGCAGAGGGATGGATGCATGGATGGATGGATGGATGGATGGATGGATGGATGGATGGATGGATGGATGGAGAGGGATGGATGCATGGATGGATGGATGGATGGATGCAGATGGATGGATGGATGGATGCAGATGGATGGATGGATGGATGAGGGATGGATGCATGGATGGATGGATGTGCATTGCAGTTATCAGCTCATGATCAGAAGCTAAGTCAACATCTACACACAGGACGCGACTTTAAGATCAGATCAAACTAAACTTCATAAAAACTGTAAAATAAGAAACAGATTTCTGATCAGTTTTATTGTCTCTCCAGCAGGAAGAAAGATTTTTAAATCCTCGTGGAAACATGTTCAGCTAGCACATGATGGACCATCACATGATCTCTCCTCCTGTTTAACCAACATGCTCTCTTCTCTGTGTTCTTAAGGGGTCTGGACACGCTGAGAAAAAAAGGAAAGAGTTCCACGTTAGATCTACCAATAGATTCAGTCAGCCTAAGTCTGCAGGATCTAATCGGCTACTTCCAACCACCTGGAGATCACCTGGAGCACGAAGACAAGCAGAACCGACTGAGAGCTCTGAAGAACAGACAGAACCTCTTCCAGGAGGAGGTGAAAAACAGCTTTGTTCTGTAACAATTGAAAGGTCATGACATCAGAATCTCTAGATATCTTTGAGTTTGTAATCAGGTGTTGTGTGAAGCAGACGATAGAGAGGAAGATGTGATAACTGTGTTTGTGTTTGTAGGGGATGATCAGTCTGGTCCTGGAGTGCATCAACCGTCTCCATGTGTACAGCAGTGCTGCTCACTTTGCTGATGTGGTTGGAAGAGAGGCTGCAGAGGCCTGGAGCTCCATCCTCAACTCCTTATATCAGCTGCTGGGTAAATACACACACACACACACACACACACACACACACACACACACACACACACACACACACACACATCAGCACATACTCCGGTCATGTTTCTTCTACTTCGATCGTTCTGATTTCTGTCTTTCAGCTGCTCTCATTCGAGGAAACAGGAAAAACTGTGCCCAGTTTTCTGGTTCACTGGACTGGTTGATAAGCAGGCTGGAGAGACTGGAGGCGTCCTCAGGTCGGTCAGCTTGTCTCTCACTAAATATTTAAAATCTTAATTAAGATCTAGTTTTATCTGGTTGGCTCAGAAGGTACCACAGGTACTACAGGATAGGGATCATCAGTTAGTTTTGCAAGGATGCAGTTCTGATCCGTCTGTGGATTGATGAGGACTGGGGACAAGTCATTGTCTCTGATGTGGACTGATGAGGACTGGGGACAAGTCATTGTCTCTGATGTGGACTGATGAGGACTGGGGACACTGTGAAAAACCTTCGAGTTATAATCTGAACGTTTGATCACGACTGTATTGATGACGAGATCTTCTCGTGGTTGAACATCATCTGAAATCATTCTAAAAGTTCCAAACAAAGTGATTTTTGTTGTAAATAAAACTGCTGTTTGTCAATAACAGAGAGTAAACATGTTTACTGTGGCTGAATTCTGGGACTACCTCCTTACTGACAGTGGCCTTAAGAACAGGCAGTCGACACTTTATCATTCTTTTCACATTTACAGGCATGTGACTCAAAAACAAGTTATAATCAGAGTTAAATTCCATTAGGTCCTTCTTCTCATGTCATGTTTTACATTTAGGAATCTTGGAAGTTCTTCACTGCGTGCTGGTGGAAAGCCCCGAGGCCCTAAACATAATCAAAGAGGGACACATCAAATCTATTATATCTCTCCTGGATAAGCATGGACGCAATCACAAGGTACACCTTCCTCCTCGAGTCAAACACACTGCTGAACTTTACTGGATTTAGGCTGAATTAGAATTATTTATCAGACTGAAGGAAACTCCATGTGACTCACTTTATATACTTAGTGACAGTCTGCTTCTCTGGCCACGCCCCTCACTGTGTTGGCACACGTGTGTTTAGGTTGTAACAGCTTCTCTGGTTTGTGTGTTCGACCAGGTTCTGGATGTGTTGTGTTCACTGTGTGTGTGTCATGGTGTGGCAGTGCGCACAAATCAGCACTTGATCTGTGACAACCTGCTGCCAGGGAGAGACCTGCTGCTGCAGACCCGCCTGGTCAACCATGTGAGCAGGTATACCACAGACACATGCACACACGCACACACCCACACACACACGCACACACCCACACACGCACGCACACACACACAAACACACAAGTGTGTTTTGTTATCCTTATGGGGACCGTCCATTGACTTCCATTGATTTTAGTAACTAGATTTATACCTAACCCAAACCCTTTTCCTAACCTTAACCATTACTGATCTATAACTAACCCTAAGACTAACTAAAACTTTATTCACACCATACCTATAAACCTAACCCCTAACCCTAAAAAGGGGAGTCCCCCTTATGGCGACCAGGCTTCGGTCCCCACAAGAACCCTCGGACCCCAGAAAGATAGTAAAAGTCAGGAAATGGGTCCTCAGGAGGTTAGAAATACAAACCCACACACACACACACACACACACACACACACACACACACACAAACACACACCCACACAGATTGATCATATATCCACCACATTAAGACATTATGATGATGGATGAATAACTTTATTTAAGTGTGTTTTTTTGTTTTGTTAATTATAATTTTTAAAAGAGACATTCTGATACTTTTAATCAGGAACACCGTGTCACAGTATTCCCTCCTCCCCACAGCATGAGACCCAACATCTTCCTGGGTATCAGTGATGGTTCTGCTCAGTACAAGAAGTGGTACTATGAACTGATCGTGGATCAGGTGCTGCCATTTGTCACAGCTGAGGCCACCCACCTCAGGGTAGGCTGGGCCAACACCAGCGGCTATGCACCCTACCCCAGTGGAGGGGAGGGTTGGGGGGGCAATGGGGTGGGTGATGATCTCTACTCCTACGGCTTTGATGGACTCCACCTGTGGTCAGGTGAGCTGTGTGGAGGGAAAACAGTATTACAGATGAAACCATTAATGTGTGGGATGTTTATTAACCTGTACTTGTTCCAGGTTAGGTGTGTGTGTGTTTGTCAGTGTATGTGTGTGTTTCTTTGAATAAACTGGTGTATCCATATACTACTATAAACTACTATAAACAGCTAGTATTTTCCAGCCCTCCATGGCATTAGAACCACTGAAAGGTTAACTGGAAGACATTCATTATGTTGTTCAGCGCCCTCTGGTGGTTGGTAGGATTAATTAGAGCATGAACTCTTGGAAGTAAAACTTTTTTCTTGTAGTTTTAATAAAATACAGTCCCACACACCTTTACAGTGTTGCCAGTTTTTATGACACAGTTTTAAATATAAGATATGTTTATGTATATGTAACTACATATAGCTACTGTATGTTTTTGTTTGTCTAACTGTCCTTCCACTCTAGGCTGTGTTGCACGGACTGTTAGCTCACCCAATCAGCATCTTCTGCGATCAGAGGATGTAGTGAGCTGCTGCCTGGATCTCAGTGTTCCCAGCATCTCCTTCAGGATCAACGGGCAGCCAGTTCAGGGCATGTTTGAGAACTTCAACTCTGATGGCCTTTTCTTCCCTGTGGCTAGCTTCTCTGCAGGGGTCAAGTCAGTGCTTTCCTCAACATCCCCATCAAGTTTCTATTTTATGTGTAAATTAAAATGTAGGAGTTGGATAAATCTATCTCAACCTCTTTGACTAAAGGATCTAGCATTCAGCATTAAATCATATAAATCATATTTGACCTTCTGATGTTACACAGTCTGTCACTTTCTCCCTGTTGTTCATCATCTCCCTGCAGAGTGCGCTTCCTCCTGGGCGGTCGTCACGGGGAGTTCAAGTTCCTCCCTCCTGCAGGATATGCACCTTGCTATGAAGCCGTGTTACCCAGAGAGAAACTAAAGCTGGAGGCCAGTCAGGACCAGACTGCAGCCAGAGACCTGCTTGGACCTACAGTCACCTTGAGCCAGGCAGCATTCACCCCCACACCTGTGGACACTAGCCAGGTAGCGAGGGGAAGAAAAACAACTTGAGTGTGATGTCACAGGATATGTGTTACCTGTTTGTGTTGTGCTTTTTGAGTTTGGTTTATTTTCTTCTTGATGGATCTTTTTGCAGGTTTTCCGTCTTTTTGTTTTTTCTTTTTTTCTGTGAACTCACTGTGAGTCTGAGTCTTTAGTAAATCTTTATTTTTATAGAGCTTGTTTTTGTTTGGTTTGTTCTAGTAGTGTAGAGGTTCTTATATTTTTAAGATTTATTCTTTTATTCCCATGTTTCTTGTTTTGTCAGAGTTATTTATGTATAATCATGTGATGTCATCAATGCTGATCCATATTTCTCCTGCTGCTCAGTTCATGTACTCCACCACACCTGATCACCTGTTCCGCCCCCCCCCCCTTCAGTCATCACCTGTCCTCACTATAAATACTCCTTGGTATATATCCACTGCTGTCTCTTCCTCATGTACCTGTTCTTATTCATGTTTTATGTTATCAAGTAACATAAAACATGAGCTCCCTCATCAGCTCTTTCTTTTTTCTTATTAAAAGTATTTTATCTAGTATCCTCCACATGCTCCCGAGTCTTTGCTGCACCTTGGACTTGGTTTTCCTCCCTTGACAGTTTGATCTGTCTCCTCATGTTTAGATTGTTCTGCCGCCTCATCTGGACAGAATCAGAGAAAAACTTGCTGAAAACATTCATGAACTGTGGGTGATGAACAAGATAGAACTCGGCTGGACTTACGGTGCAGTGAGTATCAAACAACATGTAAAAGATAATTCATGTTTAATTTATGTAAACCTGATGGTGGACGGGTGGCTGCCGTCACATGACCAGGTGGAAATTAGTGATGTCATGTATCACTGGGACATGTACATGTTCATGACATTAATATTAAATTAGACCTTCTTACCTTATTCCGACACTTTAATTACAGAAAATGTCTGAACCAAATGCTTTTAAGACAGAGAAAGAAGTAACAGAAGCCGAAGATGTTACAGGAGGTCTTAGAGGATTCATGACTGAATGAAGAGCAGGAAAAGCAGAACCTTCTCTGATGCTGTGATAAAGTCAGAGCCGTGTATTTAAAGAGTGTGTGTGTGTGTTACAGGTGCGGGATGATAACAAGCGGCAGCACCCATGTCTGGTGGAGTTTTCCAAGCTTCCAGAGCAGGAACGAAGCTACAACCTGCAGATGTCCCTGGAGACTCTAAAGTAAAGTATCAGGAGGCTATGAGCTGATGAGACACCAAGTTCTGGTCCAGATGGACAGTTTTTAGGTCCTGATCATTATCATGTGTGTTACAGGACTCTCCTTGCTTTGGGTTGCCATGTTGGATTAGCTGATGAAAACGCTGTTGACAAAGTAAAGAGCATCAAATTGTCACCAACGTAAGTCACAACCACTGTTACCATGAACAACAAGCACACCTGACTCACCTGTGTGCTGTCTGATCGTTCTCCATCTGACTCACCTGCGTGCTGTCTGATCGTTCTCCATCTGACTCACCTGCGTGCTGACTGATCGTTCTCCATCTGACTCACCTGCGTGCTGACTGATCGTTCTCCATCTGACTCACCTGCGTGCTGACTGATCGTTCTCCATCTGACTCACCTGCGTGCTGACTGATCGTTCTCCATCTGACTCACCTGTGTGCTGACTGATCGTTCTCCATCTGACTCACCTGTGTGCTGACTGATCGTTCTCCATCTGACTCACCTGTGTGCTGACTGATCGTTTTCCACCTGAATCTGTTCAGGTATGAGCTGACCAGTGGTTACAAACCGGCTCCTTTGGACCTGAGCTACATCAAACTGACCCCCACTCAGGAGGCGATGGTGGATAAACTGGCTGAGAACGCACACAACGTCTGGGCAAGAGATCGTATCCGTCAGGGCTGGACGTATGGCATCCAGCAGGTGTGAGACTGATGGACAGAGTCCAGGAACATATTGATTAGCTTTCACTGACAGACTTTTTTCTACTGTTTATTGAAAAATCTGTTATGTTAGAATAACCATTTTTTAATTAAACAAAGTGATTGTACTTTGGGGTTTTTCAGTACCTTTACTACAGATTTTACTTTCTGTACTAATAAAGTTACTAAGTTCAAGTCTATATAAAGAGGCCAACAGCTTTCAACATGTGGCATTTAAATACTTTATATATACTGCAGGACAAAAGGATAAAAGTATATGAAAATATTTGCCCACAAAAATAATTGAATATGCAATTGAATATAAAACAATTTCTTTGGTAGGTCTAATTGAGTAAAACTGTTTGTGAGACAGTTCTCTTATGGAAAATTGGACTAAACCATTTCCAGATGTTTCAGTTTAGCTACACTTCTTTATTACTCAGGATCATGTAGAATAATTATCTTGTCTGTCCTGAAGCTTTCACAAACTTTTGACTCTGTGCACTAACTGTTTAAAGCAGTGGACAGTTTGAACCCTCTAACATCGTGTGAGTCACTAGCTTGATGTCTCAACCAGAAGGCAGATTGAGGTTTCATTGCAAAGAGGAACGTTTATTAAAGAAACAGAAGAAAAGCAGATTGTCTGGAGTTCAGCAGTTTGTCTGTTTCTTCTCAGGATGTAAAGAACCGTAGAAATCCTCGTCTTGTACCCTATGGTTTGCTTGATGAGAGAACGAAAAAGTCCAACAAAGACAGTCTGAGAGAGGCAGTGAGGACGCTGCTGGGATATGGATACAACCTAGAAGCTCCTGACCAGGACCACGGTAGACTTCAATACGCTGCCTGATACAGTTTGGCAGTTTTATGTTGATGGATCCATGACACTGAATTAAATGTTTCCTTCCTTCCTTCACAGCTGCTCAAGCTGATCTCAGTAATATGTCAGCAGAAAGATTTCGTATTTTCCGAGCAGAGAAAACATACTGTGTGAATGCTGGGAAGTGGTACTTTGAGCTGGAGGTAAGACACATTACAGTGATGCACCTGAATCAAAGACAGCTGAACTTCATCGTCCTTCTTGAAAATGTTTAGCTGTCTAGACACACACACTCACACACACACACACACGGTTCAGGTTTTTAAACCTGTGGCAGGAGCAACGATCACCTGATCGATCCACCAGTCTGCTGTAGCTTCTGTGTAATAATGGTGTAATGATGGTGATTAACACAGTGTGTTCATTTGCTACACTGTAATTGTCCTTGAAGGCAACACAACAACCACGCTGTGGAGTTTGTGAAGGAGACGTCTAAGTGTACAACCTGCTGGATTCAGTTCTTACTGATGACTCACTCTGAACTTTTACTACATTTACCTGCAGGTTTTAACAGCTGGAGAAATGAGAGTGGGCTGGGCGAGACCAGGATGTCTACCAGACCAGGAACTGGGATCAGATGACCAGGCCTTTGTCTTTGATGGCTTGAAGGTGTCTGTTCATTAAACCACTCCAACAAATAACATACTCAGCAAATATCAAACCATTAATTACATTAATTATGTCAGTCAGTCAACCAGTAGGCAGTCTGTCTGTCTGTCTGTCTGTCTGTCTGTCTGTCTGTCTGTCTGTCTGTCTGTCTGTCTGTCTGATGTGCTAGCAACATAAAGGTTCTGCACAGACAGGAACAGAAGGTAAAAACAGAGTGAGACTACATCAGTCAGCTGTTTGTCATCCGTCTGTGTGTTTTTCAGGTCCAGCGCTGGCATCAGGGTAATGAACACTTTGGGCGTGGCTGGCAGACAGGGGACGTGGTGGGCTGCATGGTAGATCTAAATGAGCACACTATGATTTTCACACTCAATGGAGAAGTGCTTCTGGATGATTCTGGATCAGAACTGGCCTTCAAAGACTTTGAAGTTGGTGAAGGTTTGTAAACAAACAGACTTTACATCAATATGAGATTTACTGCCAAGAAACATCATTACAACATAAAATAATCCAACTAACACACATTTCCTTAATTTATAGTCTGTTGCCTAGCAACCTTTAAAGATGTACTAAGCCAGTTTTCATTAAGACTTTGAATATTTATTACTTATTTGTTTAGTGATTTAGTATTGATAAATCTTCATGCTGGTTTCTGTGGTTCAAGGTCTTCCTGTAAACTAATAGACGCCATATTAATTAATATGTGTTTGTGGTTTCAGAGGGAGAAACTCATAATGTGTTTGTGTTGTTTCAGGTTTCATACCCGTGTGCAGTCTGGGAGTGTCTCAGGCTGGGAGAATGAACTTTGGTAAAGTTGTGAGTACTCTGAAGTACTTCACCATCTGCGGCCTGCAGGAAGGCTTCGAACCGTTTGCTGTCAACATGGACCGGGACGTGACCATGTGGCTCAGCAAGAGGCTGCCTCAGTTTGTTCCTGTACCCTCCAACCACCAGCACATCGAGGTGAGCTCAGACACTTCCTGATTGACTCAGATCATGAAGGTTTTGGACAAAATTTTTAAACTTTGAGGTCTCAGATAAACAAAGAGCCACAACATCAGTAATATCAGTTAATGCAATACTTTTCTAAATAATGTGAAATGTCTATAAATACTTGGTTAATTATTCTGATTCTGATAGAGCAGCTGCCTTTTGTCTATTGAGTCATGGACAGAACCAGAACTCTGAAGACCCGCTGTGTTCTGCCAGTAACAGATCTGAAACAACTCCACAGATCTACAACATGACCAGGTTCTAGATTAAAGGCCCAGTCCATGTCCCAGGACCACTTGTTGTAGATAAACACCTCAAACTGGATGAGGAGGTTCTAATGGAGTGGCTGAAGGACGAGCAGCTGTCACATAAACACGTCTGGTTAGATGAGATAGTTTTATTGTTACTTTAAATAAATATAATTAACATACAGGTGTTGCTGTCAGGGTTGTGGGTCTGGAGTTACTTTTCCAGGATTTTCTGTGATTTTATTTAATTTGGAGTTTTGTTGTTTTCCTGTTTGAATGTCTAGAGATTTTGTTTCTTGGTTGAATGACTTTCTTCTTCTTCTGTTCTGTTTATGATTCTTCCTGTTGTCTTATTTTGAAGGTCTTTCTTGTTTATCATTATCTGTTTTATTTATCTGCAATCAGGGTTTCTGTGAGTGTTTCAGTTTCATGGAGTTTTTCCAGCCAGTTTGATTTGTTCAGTTTGTTTCATCCGTTCTTTTATATTTTTTGGTTTCAGTAGTTTATGTTGGTTCATCTTTTTGGATCTACCTTGGTCTCCTCTCATTACTCGTCAGCTCTCTCTCTTCTCACATCTGTCTCTCGTTCCACAGCCTCCAGGTCATTTATCACCTTCCTCTTTCCTTCACATTCAGTTTGTCATCCTCAGAGCCTCTTCACTTCCTCAGTGTTTCCTCTAAGGGGTTTCTGTCTCGTCAGCTGTTTGTTTTGTTAAAGTATTTTGTTTAAACTGAGTTCGGCATCTCAGTCCTGACTCAACCAAACAGCCACGCCCACTTGTGTTTCAAGAGATAAAGAGGATCACAGGTAAAAAGTGTGGTCTTTCTGGTTACAGCCTATAAACCTGCTACTCCCAATCCTTATTCTTTTGGATGAAAGAAAAACACAACAGTCCAGCTGTTTTTATTAACATTTTACAAGATATTATCATCTTTATAAACTTTTTATCAAGGTTTATAACAGAATTTTTGACCCAAACTCGACTCGTGTCTTTACAGGTGACCAGGATAGATGGAACAGTGGAGTCCTGTCCATGTCTAAAGGTCACCCAGAGGTCATTTGGCTCTCAGAGCAGTTACACTGACATCACCTTCTACAGACTGAGCATGCCCATAGAGTGTGCTGAATCCAGACCTCCACCTTTCAGCAGCCTCCTCTCACCTAAGAAGGTAACAGATACTCAGTTCCTTCCTGAGAGCCATGCTGCTGTCTGAGGGTCCAGCAGCGGTTGGTGTGTGATGTGTTTTTATTCATCTGCATTATTTACTGATATTAAATAAACATTATAATAATTCCATACATGCTGAACTGTTGTAAACGTGTGAACATCAGTCCTGCAGTTCTGGTGGTAACACAACAGCATGGATCAATTCTATTCTGACTCGCCTCACACTGCAGCAGCTCGGTGTGCTGGCGGCTTCCTGTCCCTGTCACGTCCCGCGCAGAGTGTCTTACAGTCTTTTTCTGCAGGAGCTGGAGGACTTCGAAACCGTTTCAGACTTTGAAGTTCTGATGAAGTCGCCTCACGGTCCCAACGGCCCTAATGGACCCGACAAAGATGAATATAACAACCACAAAGACTTTAACCAGGAGAAGCCGTCCAAGCTGAAACAACGGTAATACTGGTTTTACATGATTAATGGTAAACTGTGGTAAATTATTAAGAATGAATTCCTGTTAAAGTTGATTGTTTTTTCATGAGGATTCACATTATCATCATGTTATTGTATAATTTATTCTTTTGGTTTGTCAGTTTCACACTGAAGA
>SSNP01000123.1:573977-581477 GCA_006937955.1 Pachypanchax playfairii | reverse complement strand
AATCTGTAGGTTTACGCTCTGCGCGGCGCATGAAGCCTCATAGCTCAGTGGAATAATGTGCATCATCTCAGTTTTACAGATTTCCTGTTTATTGAGTGACTCTTCAACATGTTCTCTGCTGTGAACAGGTGGAACCAAGCACAAAGCTTTTCCCTGCAGTCTTTGCTAAGGCCACGAGTCCCAGTGTCTTCCAGTTTGAGCTTGGACGTATCAAGGTGAGACGGGGACGTCTCTGCACACAAAACCAAACAAAGTAACAGAATAATGATCTTCGTTAGATGTAGAACGTAGAACCTTTAGTTTGTTTCTGTTGCTTTAGAATCAAAGTGTTTGATGGTTTTATAGAAGAAGAAGTTATGTTTTTTACAGATGTTATGAGTTAAATCATCATGTATAACACCTGCTGCTGGTCATGTTGAGATGTCCAACATTGTCTCTGTGTTCTACTAGAACGTGATGCCTCTATCAGCTGGGCTGTTTAAGAGTGAGAGAAAGAACCCGGTTCCTCAGTGTCCTCCTCGGCTTCATGTCCAGTTTCTCACTCCAGTCTTATGGAGTCGAGTTCCCAACCACTTCCTCAAGGTAGCAGCTTCTATTTAATCTACTTCTGTCTGACGTGTCCGTATAACTCACTTCTAATCTCCGTCTATATGAAACTTAACATGTTACATGTTCCAGTTTCCTTCCTGTTCATACATGTTGGAGACAGCAGTCACCTTGTGAGCTGCTTTCTGCTTTCTAGTGATACACAGTGTTTAAAACCACCTTCATGATGTTCATCTGGTTTCAGTTCTTTAGAATAAAGATTCAGGATGTTGGAGGTTTAAAGTAAATTGTGTTGCTGAGAATTAGAGCATTTTTGTTTTAGATCAATATATTTTTATATTTCTGGTTTAATAGTCTTAAACAGTGAAACTATTTTACTTCAGGTTATCAGAACCACCATGACAGGCTTTCAGCTCCAGCTGTTTGCTTCTCAGAAGGTCTGGAACCCTGTTCAGGTTTACAGTCTGCTGATCCACAAGGAAGGACTGATGGCTACAGGCCTTAAAAAAGGAGCCAAAAACTCAGTTCTAATTCAGTTTGACTTGTTCGTTCCCAGGTTTCAGCATCCAGAGTGAACGACCGTCACGGCTGGCTGGTCCAGTGCAGTGAACCTCTGCAGTTCATGTCTCTACACATACCTGAGAAAAACAGGTGAGACGTCTACTGCTGCAAAGACTTGAGCTTTCAGTTTCCCGTCACTTCTTACGTGTCATGTTTCTGTGTTGCAGGTCGGTTGATATCTTGGAGCTGTCAGAGCAGAAGGACATTCTAAAGTTTCACTACCACACCCTGAGACTTTACTCTGCTCTCTGTGCTCTGGGAAACAACAGAGTGGCTCATGCTCTCTGCTCCCATGTTGATGAGGCACAGCTTCTGCAGGCTATAGAGAATAAATATATGCCAGGTAATACACACAGCCTATAGACAGACTGTAGACCAGAGGATAGTCAGAGCCAGCTGTACTCAGATACCAGCGTACATTACAGAACTAGATTAGTTATAAAGTTTCAATAACATATTTGTAACATCTACATGTTCTTTAGTATTTACAGGAATATGTTTAAGCATCACATCTTGTCTATCCTTTACCATCATTTCTGTAATCTGGCTTCTCTCTCCATAGAAGATAACACACAAGCTGTAGAAAATATTACTGTAGTGTTAGAAAACAGAATTAAATATTAAATGTTTTAATAACATCTTTCCTTCATAGGTTTGCTTCGTGCGGGTTACTACGACCTTCTCATTGACATCCACCTGAGGAGCTACGCAACCGCTCGACTCATGATGAATAATGAATACATTGTCCCCATGACAGATGAAACAAAAAGCATCACCCTGTTTCCAGATGAGAGGAAGCAGCATGGCCTGCCAGGTATTGGACTCAGCACATCCCTCAGACCCAGGATGCACTTTTCTTCTCCGAGTTTTGTCCGAGTGGCCGGGTCATCCTGCCGTAACAACAGCAGTTGTGGATCAGGGACTTGTTTCCAGTACAGTCCGGAGTTTCCTTTAGATCAGTTAAAAGTGAAAACGATTGAGATGCTGACGGAGGCGGTGCAGGAGGGCAGCATGCACGTACGCGATCCAATAGGAGGCAGCACAGAGTTTCTCTTTGTCCCCCTCATAAAGCTCTTCTACACCATGCTCATCATGGGAATTTTTCAAAATGGAGACCTGAAGAACATTCTGCAACTGATTGAACCATCTGTGTTCTCTGAACCAAGGAACACACAAGATGAGATTCACAGGGAAGCTGAAAAGCTGAAGAAATTAAAACCAGAAGGAGGAGAGAATGGAGAGAGGAACCTGCCCAAAGAAGGGCTGTTACAGATGAAGCTACCAGAGCCAGTCAAGCTCCAGGTAACATTCAGTACGTTCTGCATGGCTCTAAACTCAGCTTGAGTTTTATCTTCAGAGACAAACAAAAAAGAGTGAAAACAATCTAACATGTGACATCAGTCCCGGTAGATGTTGTAGCTTTGCACATCATGCTTTATGGTTCTCAGAGGTTCTTAGCTGCATCTGCTGCTGTTGCACCGGCTGCTGCTGCACTTGCTGCTGTTGCCCCTGCTGCTGCTGCTACTGTACTTGCTCCTGGTGCACCTGCCGCTGCTGCACTTGCTGCTGCTGCACCTGCTGTTACTGTATTTGCTGCTGCTGCACCTGCCGCTGCTGCACTTGCTGTTGCTGCACCTGCTGCACCTGCTGCTGCTGCACTTGCTGCTTCTGCACCTGCCGCTGCTGCACCTGCTGCTGCACCTGCTGCTGCTGCACCTGCTGCTTCTGCATCTGCCACTGCTGCATCTGCCGCTGCTGCACTTGCTGCTGCTGCACTTACTGCATCTGCTGCTGCACTTGCTATTGCTGCACCTGCTGCTGTTGCACCTGTTGCTGCTGCACTTGCTGCTGCTGCACTGGCTGCTGCTGCACTTGCTGCACCTGCTGCTGCTTCACTGGCTGCTGCTGCACTTGCTGCTGCTGGGTGTATGTTGTTGCAGATGCTGGTTTCTAACTAAATGTTGTGGGAGTAATAAAGATTGAATTATTGATTTGACTCTGATTATAATCAAAGCATGGAGGCTTTACAGCTTGTAACAGTTTTCTATGTAGGGTCTCCATGACTTTACTGGATCAGCAGTTAAACCCAGTGAGTGTTATCTAATTTGTTTATGTCTGTGTCCTGTAGATGTGTCATGTGCTGCAGTACCTGTGTGACTGTCAGGTGCGTCATCGCATTGAGGCAGTGGTGGCCTTCTCTGATGACTTTGTTGCTTGTCTCCAAGACAACCAACGGTTCCGCTACAATGAAGTGATGCTAGCGCTCAACATGTCTGCAGCACTTACTGCCAAGAAAACCAAAGAGTTTAGATCTCCACCACAGGAACAGGTAGGGACACCACAGAAGAAGAGTTGGGGAGGATTCAGGTCTCAGTAACTCTGTCCCCAAAACACGAGGTTGCAGGAACAACATCAATTCATCACGAGCCATTTGAATTTACAATCAGATTACACAAGTCTTAAAACACGAGCTGTGAAAATAACAAAATAAATGCTGCTGATGCATCACCAGCTTTTTGATTTTCAGATGTAACATATATAATATTAAATCAAATATTAATATTGAATCAAAACCCTGAAACGGGTTCCAGTTTACATGATTTTAATGTGTTGAAGGTTGTTGAAGTTTGTTGAAGTTTTTACACTATAAAACCATAACAGATGGATTGTTGTTGACTCCATCAGACCTGCAGGGGGGGTCAGTGAGTTGGGAGTAGACACATTAATCTGGGTTGATGTTTATCTGTCATTTTCTTCTAAAGACTTGTTTCAGTATCACTTTTATTCATTTCCTGCAGATCAACATGCTTCTGAACTTCAAGGATGAGAAGCAGGACTGTCCCTGTCCCGAGTACATCCGACATCAGCTGCTGGACTTTCATGAAGACCTGATGAGACACTGTGGTCTGTTTCCCAAACTGCAGGAACCAGAGACAAGAAGATGAATGATGGTAGAATGAACATGTTCTTTCTGTTCCCATAGAGCTGGATGAGGAGCGAGGGATAGACGGGGACACTGACTTCACCATTCGAGGGCGACTCATGCTGCTAGTAGAGAAAGTTTCTTACCTTAAGAAGAAGATGGGAAACCTGCAGAAGGAGAAGAAAGACAGGAAACCCAGTGAGTCTTAAAACTCATTCAGACCAACTGATGTGTAACTCTATTATTCTCATCACTCTCAGCATCAGAATTGTTTCTAAATTCTTTCACTCGATTAATGTGAATAATGACAATGAGTCTCAGTCAGGTGAGTTTGTAACTCATGTCCTTCCTGTCCTGGTTTCTTTTTGACCCTGCAGGTACGTTACAGCAGCTGATTTCAGACACAATGGTCCGCTGGGCCCAGGAGTCGGTTATAGAGGATCCAGAGCTGGTCAGAGCGATGTTTGTCCTGCTGCACCGCCAGTATGACGGTATTGGAGGACAGGTATGTTTGCTCATTTAAATCTGTCAATCCAGATTAGACCCTGTCCTAATCCACCTTAATCTCCCATCCTGTCCTACCTTTATTCATAAAGTAGTGTAAGATGTAAGTGTGAAGTAGTGTGAGATCCAGATCTTTGTCTCTGTTCAGGTACGGGCTCTTCCAAAAACCTACACTATCAACTCAATATCAGTGGAGGACACCATCAACCTGCTGGCTGCTCTGGGTCAGATCCGGTCTCTGCTGAGTGTTCGTATGGGAGGAGAGGAGGAGAAGCTGATGATCAGAGGCCTCGGGTTAGAACACACACTCACGTTCAGCTCCATGTTTCTCTGTTTGGAGAATATTAACAAATATACTCAGAAAGTATTTATACATTCATACAGCTGCTCAATAGAAACACAACAGCTGTCAATCAGAAAGGTGAAATAGTTTCCCAAAAAGAAATAAACCTTGTCAGAAATCTTCACCTGGTTGAAAGGAGAATGTTTAAAAATCCTGTAAATAACTGGATAAATAAATCTTTAAAGCTCCACAGCTGTGTGTTTTTGGGTTGGAGGTTATTTTATTGTTTCAGTGACTTTAAATTTGACAAGAACCATAAAGAATGAACCCGTTCTCCTTCGTCTGCAGCGATATCATGAACAACAAAGTGTTTTACCAGCATCCCAACCTGATGAGAGCACTGGGCATGCACGAGACTGTCATGGAGGTCATGGTCAACGTCCTGAGTGGAGGAGACTCCAAGGTACGCTCAGGTGGAGGGAGGATCCTTACGGCCGTGCAGAGAGTTGATGGTGACAGTAGTAAAGAAGCTGAGGATCGTTTCTTTTAGAAAATTTTAGAATATTAACCAGAATAACGATGGGAGGTTGAGAAGAAAGATCTGCTAACAAAAAAATTCTAATTTATATAAATAAATCTGAGACACCTTGAATGAGCTTTTTTATGTTTGTATGTGTTTACAGGAAATAACCTTTCCTAAAATGGTGGCCAACTGTTGTCGGTTTTTGTGCTACTTCTGTCGAATCAGCAGACAGAACCAGAAAGCCATGTTTGACCATCTTAGCTACCTGCTGGAGAACAGCAGCGTCGGCCTCGGTAAGCACGAGTAGAGATCATGAGCAACAGGAAGTGTGTGTGATATAAAAAACATGTTCTTGAGACTAAATGAGACCCTTTGTTTGAAACACACTCAACACATGACTTCAATAGAAACCAACATCTCCACTGTGAGGCACGGTGGCGGCAGCATCATGCTGCTGAAACTATTTGAATCGTCCTGAAGGGACGTTACGTGTCACTAAACAGACTAATTATTAATGAAAACTGGTTTCAATCTTTTACAGATTGGAATGACTTCAACACTAAAGCAACAACTAGTCTGGAAATATACAAATGTGTCAGAGCAGCAGACAGAAAACCTAAACCATCATAAGGGAGCTGAAGCTTTTCAGCTCTGAATAATGTAGAAACTGAAAGTGGCTAAATGATCCGAACCTGAAGAGACTTGCTTTAAACATATCAACTCCTGGATTGTGAAAAAGTTTCAATAATTTTTATTTTTACTGGTTTTTCTGTCTGATTTTTATTTGTGTCACAACTGAAAAGGTTTTGTCAACACGGTCAGAATAATGCTAAATAAAGGGAATATTAGAATATGAGCCTTCACATTTCTACTGGACTGAATGATAAAATGTTACATCATGTTTTTTTCTTATAAATAATTATTTGTCTTGGACATAAGCCAAACTGTCCTGGAGCTCAGATATGTCTCACTTTGTGAGGTCCATGTTCTTCCAGTTGGTTCTCAGATGTCTGACACACAAAGAGATGCAACAGAAACTCTCTGCAGCTCTGACAGGAAACTCAGAGACGGTCAACAGCAGAGTCCACAGGGGACAAAGGAAAGGACAGAACTACAGACACAGAAAACATGAAGGACAAAACAGACAGACACACAGACAGACAGACAGACACATGCAGACAGACAGACAGACACCCAGACAGACACACACACACATACACAAGTTTGTTTTGGTATCCTCATGGGGACCGTCCATTGACTTCCATTGATTTTAGTAACTAGATTTATACCTATGATAGATTTATGATAGCGATTTGGGAGTTTATCTCTACAAAAAAAAAAAAAATTGATAAACTTGATGTATCAGCGTCGGAATTAAACTGGACTCCAAACAGTCCGCCTCCTTATATTGTTTCCTTCTCTTTGATTTCTTGCTTGTATGTTCTCTCAATGTAAGTCGCTTTGGATAAAAGCGTCTGCTAAATGACAGTAGTAGTAGTAGTACCTAACCCAAACCCTTTTCCTAACCTTAACCATTACTGATCTATAACTAACCCTAAGACTAACTAAAACTCTATTCACACCATACCTATAAACCTAACCCCTAACCCTAAAAAGGGGAGTCCCCCTCATGGGGACCAGGCTTCGGTCCCCACAAGAACCCTCGGACCCCAGAAAGATAGTAAAAGTCAGGAAACGGGTCCTCAGGAGGTCAGAAATACAAACCCACACACACACACACCCACACACACACACACACACACACACACACACACACACACACACACACAGACAGACAGAATTACAGACACACACACACACAGACAGACAGACACACTCACACCGACAGACACACACAGACAGACAGACAGACAGACACACACACACACACAGACAGACAGACACACACACATATATACAGACAGACACACACACACAGACACACAGACACAGACACACACACACACACACAGACAGACAGACAGACAGACACACAGACAGACACACACACACACACAGACAGACAGACACACACACATATATACAGACAGACACACACACACAGACAGACAGACACACACAGACAGACAGACAGACCGACACACACACACACACAGACAGACAGACACACACACATATATACAGACAGACACACACACA
>SSNP01000123.1:504274-569274 GCA_006937955.1 Pachypanchax playfairii | reverse complement strand
ATGGGGAACGCCATCATGACCTTCTACTCTGCACTCATTGACCTGCTGGGCCGCTGCGCTCCAGAGATGCATGTGAGTGAAACTGTTCTTGCCGTGTCACGCTGGTGCTGCTCAGTTCCTACTTCTGCCAAACAGAACCATCATTTTGGATCAGATATTTTTATTCCTTACAAAATGTTACTATGTTAAAACCATGTGACTAAAATGATAAATGGCGTGTTCTCTTATAAACGCTGTACTTAACTCATATTACTCACAAAGTTCTTCATACTACAGTCTGTTATTCATGCGTTTGGTGATAAACTACACACATGTTGTCCTACCGCTGGGTCACTGACAGGTGAGGCTGTCAGACGCCATCAGACCCTCAGACTACTCCCAGACAGGCAGGGTGGGTCAGGTCTGGGTCTACTGCCGCATCCCTGCAAAGGATCGAGCTGTACTTGATTTCAAAGTTGACATCATTATAAAACCAGAATGTGTTTATCTTTGTAATAAATATTTATTATTCAGGTGTCATGACATTTTCTCCTAAACTTCCATCATGGAGAGGTTGTCAGTGTCCCTACAGATTGGACTAAAGTGAGTCCAGAACCTAACCTGGATCGGCCAGATCTACGTGTAGCCCCGCCTCTTCTCGATTCAGGGACACACATAGATCTGGAACTGCTTTGTTTGAAATTGTTTATAACAGGGGGGGACATCAGATGTAATATTTTAATCTGATTGGAGGACGAGCCAACAAGTGTCTGCCTTTGATGATTTGTTTTTAGCCAATCACAGTAAATCAAGCTCTTGTAAATCCATTTGGGAGTAAAACACACACATCATTAACAGTAAAAAAGCAAAACACACCTTTACCATCAAGAAATACACAAAGTTTTTACCTTTGATCATTTTACAATGAAGAAATCATCTCTAGTCCTAAAACAGATCCAATAGCTGCTTTTATGTGTACATCCACCAGCAGCCATGTTTGTTTTACTTTACCTGTCAATCATACCTGAACACCCGCCCTAAAGCACAATGATTGGTTCGAACATTTTTTTGACCTAAATAGACGGTTGTCAATGGAGCGGTACAAGACGGATTTTTGTGAGTTTGGAAAACTCCAAATCCATCTTGCAGCGCAAAGTGAGTTCAGAACCAGCCGAGGCCAAAACAGTGTGTGTGGAGACGGGTACAGACCGGCCTGTAGTAACCTGCTTCTTTATAAACACACAGAGCACAGCTGCACAAGTGCATGTAGATAGAAGTATGAACTGACTTGAAGCCATGTCACACACGCATGTGCACGTGCACACACACATATAATCAACAGTGCTTTCCTGACTCCATCTTTCTATTTATTTTGAATCAGCTGATTCACGCAGGTAAAGGTGAAGCGATCCGTATCAGAGCCATCCTCAGGTCTCTTATTCCTATCGAGGATCTGGTTGGAGTCATCAGTGTTCCTTTCTCAATGCCTAACCTTGCTAAAGGTAAGCAGACAGCAGCATCTGAACACCAGCATCAAGCAGCTGCATGAACAGTCAACATACCTTCATAGTTTCTGATGGTGTGTGTTTGTTTATGTGTTTGTAGACGGGTTCGTTATGGAACCGGACATGTCAGCAGGTTTCTGTCCGGACCATAAAGCAGCCATGGTTCTGTTCCTTGATCGTGTCTATGGAATAGAAGACCAGAACTTCCTTCTGCACCTCCTTGAAGTTGGATTTTTACCAGATCTAAGAGCTGCTGCCTCTCTAGACACTGTGAGTGTGTGTGTTTGTGTTTCTTCTACAAACTGTTAAACAGCAGTTGAGAAGGATCCAGATGTTCAACCAGTAGTATCAGTTCTCAGTACTAATACTACTGCTGCTACTTCATCTGGAAACAGTCTGTGAACAGGAGCGTGAGACCTTAATGAGTCATTCTCACCACATGTTCATAGTAACATGTTACACACATGATGCAGCATCAGAATGTTGTCAGGTGATGAAGGAGGGAACTGCTACTCAGTGGTTACCTGAGTAAATGCAGTTCAACTGTGTGTGAAGTGAGACACTGTAAACTAGATCAGTTAGTAGTTATTATTCTTTTGAGTCTTTGACTTTTAGTTTCTCTCACTCAAATTAGAAATCAGAAAACAATTGTTGTTGTTCTTGTTGTTGTTGTATGTCGTCTTATTCTGAGTCTCTGTAGGTTTTATACACTGAAAGGAAAATATTTGCTCATTTGTATCTAATTATCTTACCAAAGGTTCAGAAACTTGAACCAAAGTTATTAACTTGATTTTGAATGAATTAAATACTGAAAACACTGAAATGTAACATGATGTTTAAATGTCTTCGTACCAGGCTGCTCTCAGTGCCACAGACATGGCTCTGGCCCTCAACAGGTACCTGTGTACAGCAGTGTTGCCCCTCCTCACCAAATGTGCTCCTCTGTTTGCTGGAACGGAGCCGTTTGCCTCATTAATCGACTCCCTCCTTCACACGGTTTACCGTCTGTCCAAAGGCTGCTGCCTGACCAAAGCTCAGAGGGACGCCATCGAGGAGTGTCTGCTAGCTGTTTGTGGGTGAGACTCCTCTCAGTCCTGATGTCAGGACAGTTACAGATAAATATAAGAGTTACTTGATCATGTTATTACTGTGGAACTTTATCCTAATGTATTTAGTATTAGTGTGAATTTCCAGCTAATGTGTCTTACCTCCATGATGTGCAGTAAGCTGAGGCCTTCAATGATGCAGCACCTGCTCCGGAGGCTGGTGTTTGATGTCCCACTGCTTAATGAACACACCAAGATGCCTCTAAAGGTGAGAAACTCTTCACTGGTGTCCAGAACAACAACTGGTACCAACTGAAACGGGTTTATCCTGGTTATAAAGTTACTGAGTCTCCATCTGGTGTCCTGGAGACAAGTGACTTTTTATTGTAACAATAATAAAACATGCAGCCCACTGATGTTATAACGTAAGAGAGAACTATAAGTACCATATTGATCTGCAGCCTTCAAGCTAGGAACACTCCAGTCAGTCATTAATCATACTGGGTTTTATAGTTCTGTTCTAGAACTAGAACCAGGAGCAGGTCAGCAGCTTCATGGGAACAGATGAGGATTATGTTGGAGATTTTAAGGTTTTACGATGTTGGTAAAAGGTCACAGGTCATGCTGCAGGAGTAAGTGAACTGAAAGAGACCTGGCCCGAATCAACACTTTTGTGTTTATCTTGGAAACCAGTTGGTTTACAACCTGTGACTGTTGTCCATCCAACTGTGTTTGTTTACTACACTCTGACTTCATTATCTGACCCACACTTGTTTCCCTCCCTTGCTCCCTCCAGATGGGAGTTGTCTTTGTGAATAAAAAGGCAATGCAGAGGTGAACACAACTGAATCGTCTCAACACCTCAGTTGGGCGTTCTCCTTTGCAAAGCTCATTGAAACCATACCTCTGTGTCTGACTGATGGTCTTTTTTGATAGTTATTTAACTTAGGGGTATTAAAATATCCTGACAGATTATTTTCTCTAGTCTTAGTTACCTTGTTATTACTGACAGTAACTAACTGAACTCACTCTGGATCAATATTCCAGCTGCTGACCAATCACTACGAGCGTTGCTGGAAGTATTACTGCCTATCTGGAGGTTGGGGGAACTTCGGTGCTGCTTCAGATGAAGAGCTTCACCTCTCCAGGAAACTGTTCTGGGGAATATTTGATGCTCTGTCTTGCAAGGTGAGGGTTCATCATGTCTTCAGACCTTGTCCCTGTGATTCAGGACTGTCCAAGGACGTACAGTATGTAATAAAAACTATATTTTAGATGCTCATCTTTTAGTGAAAGAGCTTGAAAACAGGTTTCTAGATTGTCTTGTCAAAAACAAACAACTTGGATTTGCCTTATTTAGGCCCTGAACACATCATAACACCATCTCAGTCCTGAAGACAGATGAGGTCTGGTGTGAGGTCACTTAGATTACATTTAGTGATTATACAGTCCTGTTGGGGATGAGAGCACGTTGCTGTGTGATGATGTAAAAGTAACAAACATGTTTGTTTTGTTGTGAACTGCAGCGATACGATCAGGAGCTGTTTAAGCTGGCACTGCCGTGTCTCAGCGCCGTGGCTGGAGCACTTCCTCCAGACTACATGGAGTCCAACTACATGGTCATGATGGAGAAACAGTCATCGATGGATGCAGAAGGAAACTTCACTCCACAGCCAGCAGACACCTCTAAGTAGGCACCACAAACATCCCTGCTCCGCTCTAAAAGATCATCTCAGATTCAGAGACGTGATATTTACCACTTTTTCTTCATACATGTTCAGTTCAGTTATAATAAGCTGTTTTGTTTCCATTAGTGTCATCGTCCCTGAGAAACTGGATTATTTCATAACCAGATATGCAGAACACAACCACGAGAGGTGGTGCACAGAAAAGGTGAGACGACCGGAGCTCATGTCAAGTAACTTCATGCGTTTATTTATTAGATTTTTCACTGAAACCAGAACACAAGTCACCAAGTGTTGCTGTAATAAGATGTTACATTGATGTTAAACCGTAACACAGTTTTCCAGTGGGTGGACTTATGGAGACCAGGTGTGTGAGACCAGTAAGACCCACACTCTTCTCAAGCCCTTCAAAAGCCTTCCTGAGAAGGTAAGCTGCATGCAGCGGCTGGACAGCTGAGTTTTATACCTCCATAGCTTTGTTAGTTTCATCATCAGTTTACAGACGGTATCTTAGCTGCCTTGTTTGTGTCGTTGCAGGATAAAGAGGCTCACTGCTGGCCCGTCCGGGAGTCTCTGAAGACCATGTTGTCGTGGGGTTGGAGCATCGACAGGAACAGAGAAGGAGACTCTGCCAGCCTCCATAACAAATCCAGACGAATATCACAGGCCAGTCAGGTGAACCTGAACATGTGACCAGGCAGCACACGCTTTCACATATTAGTTAGAGAAAGATCCAGATTCCAACAGAGAGAAGTTATGTGACATCAGACATGTCTTGTAGTTGTCTTTTGAAGGAACTCCAGCTTTCAGCCCGAGACCTGTTGATATGAGTAACGTCACCCTGTCCAGAGACATGCAGGTAAATTCATACAAAGTAATAATATTAATAATCTGATAACAGACAGAGAGACATGATGGTAGGATGAACCTGGATGATGTAACACACCACATGATGATTGTTGTGTTGTTCTAGTCTATGGCAGAGCTGCTGGCAGAGAATTATCATAATATCTGGGCCAGAAAAAAGAAGATGGAGCTGGAAGCCAAAGGTACATCTGCAAAATCTTCTTTTCTCGTGTTTATTCTTCTCATTAAAATTAAATGTGTATAAACCTTCTATAATCTGCATAAACCTAATCTACTGAACTCAGTGCAGATGTTTCTGTTTAAACTATAGTGAAAGAAAAGCACTCGGCGAGCGCAGACCTCCACTAACCACCTTAGTTAAACACTCAGACCATTTACTGGACAAAAGACAGCTCTGTTTTCATACGGTGATCCGGATCACCCAAAAATCTAATCAATTGTTTGTTGACCCAGTCTGGGTCAATAGACACAAGAAGACAGAAGCTGAGCAGCAACAGACAGGTTTTAGGTTTCCTTTTTTCATCTGGTTCTGATCTGTTCTGAACTGAACTGTCACTGAGATCAGGATCATAGTCAACCTGAACATCCTTTAGTTCAGCCACTGACCAATCAAATCCCGGCTGAAACCTTACACCATGTCACGGCCCATCTGAACATTTAACAGGATGTCCATTTATTAATCTGTTGTTTTGTTCTGTTGTTCATCCAGGAGGAGGAAGTCATCCACTGCTGGTTCCTTATGATACACTCACTGCCAAAGAGAAATCAAAGGACAGAGAAAAAGCACAAGATATTCTGAAATTCCTTCAGATTAATGGCTACACAGTGTCCAGGTACAAACACGATCTCATACCTTCTCTCCTTCATAGAACTCCAGGTTAACTTTAATGTGCTGAATGATCAGACTGAAACATCCGTGTAGAACTTCTAGATTGTTACAGTATGAATTGTTGTGATGTTTTACATAGAAGGACCAATCAATCAAATCAAAAATACTTTATTAATCCCCGAAGGGAAATTCAAGTGTTGTTGTAGCTCAGTTCTTTTTCAGGGAGCCATAGAGAGATCTAGCTGTGGACAGGAAGGATCTCCTCTAGAGGGTTCTAGGTGTGGACAGGAAGGATCTCCTCTAGAGGGTTCTAGGTGTGGACAGGAAGGATCTCCTCTAGAGGGTTCTAGGTGTGGACAGGAAGGATCTCCTCTAGAGGGTTCTAGGTGTGGACAGGAAGGATCTCCTGTAGCGGTCTGTGCTGCAGCAGATTATGAAGAATCTTCTGACTGAAGACACTCTGTTGTTGAGTTTCTGTGTTCTGAAGAGGATGATGAGGGTTTTCCATCATGTTCTTCATCCTCCTTTGGACAATCAACTCAAGAGACTCCAGTTCAGTCTCCAGGACAGAATCAGTCCTCCTTATCCATCTGTTCAGCCTCTTCATGTCACTTGCTCTGATGCTGCTTCCCAACAGGTGACTGCAGATGTGATCAGCTGACAAACTCCTCTTCTTTTGACGCTCCTCTTCAAATCTCTGTCTGCTCATATTGTTTGAAAGCCAGGTAGAGACACGCTGGAGTCCCTGATATGTTCCTTTAGCCGTGTCTCAGTAAAACACATGATGCTGCATTCCTGATACTCTGGCTGGGTCTTCAACGGAGTTTCAAGTTCATCCATTCTGTTAGCAAAGAGATCTCACATTTGTCAATATGACTGATGGAAGTGAAGGTTTAAACTTCCTCTTTCTCTCTCTTCACTCTGCTCCTGTTCTGCATCCACGTCTTCTTCTTTTGAGCTCATCAGGGATCCTGAGTTTCAATTTGAGGATTATTTCAGCTTTAGAAATGTCAGTTAGTTGCTCTTTCTTGTAAACAAGTCTCTTGTTGCCATGGTTACGCATCATAACAAGTGGCAAAAAAGTGACAAATCAAGCAAAAAACTCAATCAGCACAGCACCCAAATAAGAAGAAAAGTATTTAGAAAATATTTCCAGAAGAAAAAACCATCAAGAAATACTCAAAAAGAACAAAAAAATGCTAGCAAGTGCTAGCAAAGTCACAGAACTACTCCAACAAGCTGCCACCAGTTATAGCGCTAATCCGGAAATCTGACACTTAGCTAACCTCAGGGTCAGATTCCGACTTCTGAAAATTCACACCTGCTAATTAACAACCAGCCCAGTTGACCTGCTAATTAATGACCAGCCCCGGTGACCTGCTAATTAACAACAAGCCCAGGTAACCATCTAATTAACAACAAGCCCAGGTAACCATCTAATTAACAACAAGCCCAGGTAACCATCTAATTAACAACAAGCCCAGGTAACCATCTAATTAACAACAAGCCCAGGTAACCATCTAATTAACAACAAGCCCAGGTAACATGCTACTTAAAAACCAGCCCAGGTGACCTGCTAATTAATGACCAGCCCAGGTGAGCTGTTACCTGACAACCAGCCCAAGTGTGCTGTTACCTGACAACCAGCCCAGGTGAGCTGTAACCTGTTATTAGAGTTAAATGAGAGCTGAACATGCACAGACATGTGTGAATTTGCTCAGGATGCATGTTGTGTTTGCAGGTGTCCTGTTCATATATACACCTGTCAGTCTGATTGCACACTCACCTCAGTGGCACAAAGCTAACACCACACATTCAACCCTGAAATATTTTTGAACAGTGTAGGCTTTATAACCACTGAGACTGAAATCAGCCACGAGGTATCACTTATCACGTGATCAACGGCCTGGTTAAACATAACAAGCCATCATGAGGCTCTGATGATGATCAATAACATCATTATAAACCTCTTTGTGTTTCCAGAGGTGTGAAGTCGCAGGAGCTGGACACTCCGGCCATCGAGAAGCGGTTTGCCTACACCTTTCTGCAGCAGCTCATCACATACGTGGACCAGGCTCAGCAGCATATGATGGAGTTTGGTGAGGTTCTTCAATGCTTGTTCAATTATAAACCACTGACTGCAGCTGAGCCCAGATCCCACAGACCTGTTCATGTGTTGTCATAGTTTGATCATTGTTCAAGTCACAGATTTAGTTACACAGATAGGACACTTATCGGTAACTGGGTAACACAATGCATTGTGGGTAAATATGTGTTTCACAAATTTTAATCCATCAGTTAAAGTCCTAATTGAGCTAGACATTTTGGATGGTTGTGAGTCTTTTTGTGAGTCTGTTGTCACCAATATTGTTTAATGTCTCAGCTGTTACCTTACTAACAAACAATTTAAAGCACTTTGTTGCGTTTGCATCCAGCACTTTTTTCTTTTTGCTCATCTAATCCACCCCTGGGGGGGGGGGAATCACCGGGAAATCTCTCGGTGATCCTGCGCCCGCTGGCAGACAAATATAAGTTGAGGACACTCCTCAATAACTCCATCCACCTAGTGGACTTCCTGAAGAAAGCTGCTGATTGAAGTAACAAACTGCTTGTAAATATTAACTACTTATAATATGAGAAGGAACTAGCTACAAAGCTATGATCATGTAGCAGACTGCATGAACACCAGTTTACAAATCTTCACAGCACCAGACAAAACACAAAATTGGATCTGCAGAATTTAGCTAATATATATTTATTTAGACCCATAAACATGTTGAACTGCTCCATTTATAAAATCAAGATTGTAATACTTTGAAAACTGTCCACATTGACATAACGAGAAATGTATGGCGTTGCAGTGCAGCAGCTGCAAGTGACACATAGTTACCCTCGATGCATTATGCTAGATCGGTTAGCATTGTTTTCAATTAGAGTGTCCTATCTGTGTAACTTAATCTGTGGTTCAAGTGTTTTTCACAAACACATACTAGCACACAAAGCTAAGGTTTGTTTTTAAAGTTTAGCTGTGTGCTAAAGATGCTAAAATAAGTTCGGAATCATATGAAGTTTTATGGACGTTGAATGTGATTTGGGTAGCGATGAAATGAATCTGCTTTGCTGCCTGGCCCTTTTCCATTCCAGCAGACAAACAGACTTGTCTTTCAATCTCATTTATTTGATGGATCATAACATGTAACGTCTTTAACTTTAGACCAGTTTCAAGCTGGACTCAGTAACTTGATGCTGCCAGGCACTTTTTCTCAGCCAGTCAGTCAGTCTCTAAACCACTTATTCCTGTTCAGGGTCCCAGAGCTAGTGTCTATCTCCGGCAGTCATTGGGTGAGAGGCAGGGCTACAGCTGGACAGGTAGCCAGTCCGTCACAGGACCACATAGAGACAGACACACACACTCACACTGAGGGACAGTTTAAAGCTGCTAATTAACCTCAAGCATATTGTTGGTCTGTGGGAGAAAAACCATGTATGCATGAGGAGAACATGCTAGCTTGTTGTAGAAAGGTCCCAGCATTGGTTTTGAACCTTCTCACTACAAGGCAGCAGTGTTACTCACTGCACCAATGTGCAGCCTGGTGCTTTTTCTCATGTGTATAAACTCACTTTCTCTTCTGTAGCACCCGCATCTTGCACACAGCTGCTGTCCACCTTTGTCTTGATTTTAATCGGAGACAGAATCATCTGAACCACCAGAGCTTCATGAAACACCTCAGTAAAATAACAGCTGATAACATCCACACTGAGTGGATCTGAACAGGAGAAACCTGCTCTAACATCAGCAGCAGCTGTGCATGCTAACATGTGACAGGTGTGAAGAAGTTCACCTTTACGAAAAAGTATTCCAAAATCTCTTTTAGAAGTTATAAATTAAAACATATACATTTAAAAACATTTCCCTCAGAGGCCTTTCATGAGTTAAACTCAGGAAAAACCAACCGGACCGTGTAAATCCATGTAGCAGGTGTGATGCTCTTATATTCTTTTCTGTCTTCTAGATGTAGGAACCCGCCTGAAGGGAGAGAAGATTCCTCACGAACAGCACATGAAGTTCTTTGGAAAGGTCACCGTCATTTTTCTCTTCTCATTCTTTAATCTGTCCGATGGGAGACCGAAGGTGTTTTACTGTGGGAAGTTTGAAGAAATATATGAACTAAATATGAAAACAGGAGCTCAGTCAATCAAGTAACAGCAGTATGTGTAACTGTCGAGTCATCAGCCTCTTCTTGGCCTGAACAGTTTTAAAATGCCATTTCCCCTGGTAATGAACCTGAATGAACCTATTACTGGTGCCATATGACAACATCTGTAACAACATCTGTGTTATTATAGAAAGCTCGTGTCTCATAGTTGTAAGAAGGTAAAGTTAAACCACTGACTTCATGTTTAGAATGAGTCTCACAGCATAACTACCTGCCTGTGTAACATCAGACACTGAGGTCTGTTCTATCATCTGGTCACCAGGTTGTCTTACCATTGGTGGATCAGTACTTTAAAAACCACCGGCTGTACTTCCTGTCCACAGCAATACATCCAATCAGCAGTGGTGGCCACGCCTCCAACAAGGAGAAGGAGATGGTAACCAGGTGAGCAGAACCAGCAACAGAACAAACAAACAACCGGGTCATAGCTATTACTGGAGTTCTGACAGCATGACAATCGGACCTGAACCTGACTTGGATAAATCTCTGACAACTTTCTTTATCTTCCTCTTACTGATGTAGAATTCTCTCTCTCTCCTTTGATTGAATCTTTCCAGTCTGTTTTGCAAACTGGGAGTTCTTGTCAGACATAGGATATCTTTATTTGGTAAGAACAGTGTAACCTGCTCTCCTAAACGTGCATCTGTACTTACACTGTCAGCAGTTTTGCTGTGGTCCATTTCCCTTCATGCATTTCAGTTTTTTTGGTTTTGTTGTTATTTTTGTGGCATGTGATCACCTCCTGAAGACTGAAGTAGTACAAAGCTGTTTACAGTGACATGCATCACTCGAACCCAGACCCCGTGTTTTCATCTGAGTGCTGATCCATGCAGGAACAGACGGGATATTTTCTCTGCATGGCTGCATTTTGTTATACTGTAAGATTTCAGCAGATTATATTTGAGTTTTACTGATGAGATTTTTTCAGCTCTCAATGGCAGAATTGATTGAAATAAAGACTCATTCAACACAGTCTGAGTCAAAGCATCAGCTGTAGAAGCAGGTGCAGCAGCAACAGCAGGTGTAGCAGCAGCAGCAGGTACAGCAGCGGGTGAAGCAGCAGATGCAGCAGCAGGCGTAGCAGGTGCAGCAGGTGTAGCAGCAGCAGAAGATGCAGCAGCAGGTGTAGCAGCAGCAGCAGGTGCAACAGCAGTAGCAGGTGTTGCAGCAGCAGCAGGTGCAGCAGCAGGTGTAGCAGAAGCAGCAGGTGTAGCAGCAGCAGCAGGTGTAGCAGCAGGTGCAGCAGCAGGTACAGCAGCAGGTGCAGCAGCAGGTGTAGCAGCAGCAGCAGGTGCAGCAGCAGGTGTAGCAGCAGCAGGTGTAGCAGAAGCAGCAGGTGTAGCAGCAGGTGCAGCAGCAGGTGTAGCAGCAGGTGTAGCAGGTGCAGCAGCAGCAGCAGGTGCAGCAGCAGAAGTTGCAGCAGCAGGTGTAGCAGCAGCAGCAGGTGCAGCAGCAGCTGGAAGTTGTGAGTGCTGTCAGAGCAGAAACAGTTCTTCTCAACATCTCTTACTTTTCAAATAAAAACAGTTAGTAGTCACATATCTGAAGGTCAGTTTGCGTTCAGACTTTAAAAAAAAATCACTGCTCATACAAATATGTAATAATATACAAATAATATCACAGTAAATTTGTGTTTTTAACCTTCACCTGCTGCTGCCACTTTACTTTTACAGAAATCATCTGTTTGGTACCAACATCTGTGTTTTTTCTGACATGACATCCCTGAGTGTTTGTGCATGTTGTGGTGTGTGTTTGTTCTGTGTTGGGTTTATTTTCCATGTCATGGTGGAAAAAGATGTTCCACCTCCATAAACAATCCATTCTTTGGATTGATTCACCTTTAATCAGCATGTCAACACCTAAAAACCAAAAATATTTCAAACAGAAAAGAACATCTTTTCCCTCCACAACAAAACAGAATATAAATTCACTTTGCAGCAGAGACTAGTAAGTTGTGTCTCATGTTCCCTCTCTACTCTACAGGTAACAACGCAACCTCCATCGTCAACTGTCTGCAGATCCTGGGACAAAGCCTTGATGCCAGGTGCTCCGCTGCTCATCCACATTCATCTGGGCTTCTGTTTTTAAAATTCATAGATCATGAGACACACATAAGGATTTAAATTCAGAAGACGGACCTTCAGCTTCTCATGTGTGTTCTGGGACAGAGTCAGAGGCTTTTTGTTGTTACTTTGAAGCCTTTATTCCACTTTCGTATCAGACACATAGACACCAGCAACTAAATGAAATGATACAAGTGGTGTAAAAACTGGGTATTTCCTAAATGTAATAATAAAAGTAGATCTTAACGGACTTGTAGCTGTATTAGCAGCGTCCTTGTAACATCATGACAGCATCATCTCTGGCCCCTCACCTCTCTAGTCACTATGGTAACATTTAAACGTGCCTTCAAAATAAGATAAGACCATAAATACAAATATAACATGTTTCAACTGTCAGAACATGTGAAGATAAAGACCCTGACTGAGAACAGGAGGCTGAAAGGATGGATGAGAGAAATATTAAACATGAGGAGGAATAATAAGAACAGTAACAATAAAAACATGATTTAATGCATTTTAATAACAATAAAATGTCAAACTGGACAAACCTCTCGATCTCACAAACAACCAGGAATGTTTGAGGTTTTTGACACACCAGTAAATAACTGACTGTAACATGCTTCACATCTTAGAGAGATCAGTGTCCTACACTGATGACTTCATTAAATCTGTTTCTGCCAGGACTGTGATGAAGACGGGTCTCGAGTCAGTGAAGGCGGCTTTGCGTTCGTACTTTGACAATGTGGCGGAGGATTTGGAGAAGACTCAGGAGAACCTGAAGCTTGGTCAGTTCACCCACAACAGAAATCAGCCCCGAGGTGTCACTCAGATCATCAACTACACCACCTTCGCCCTGCTGCCAGTCCTCTCCTCCCTGTTCGAACACATTGGACAGAACGTGTTTGGAGAAGACTTGATATGTGCGTAAGAGAATAAGTTTGAGTTGGAATATTTCAGGTAATCTTATTCTTATTTTCTGTGTGTGTTTTGCTCCAGTGGATGATGTCCAGGTCTCCTGCTACAGAATACTAAACAGTCTCTACTTCCTGGGGACCAACAAGAGCATCTACGTAGAGAGGTGCAGTATACAACATACATCTAAATTCATCAGTTACTCAGATTACAAACTCGTTCTAACAACAGAAAATCTAAACTTTCTGTTCTTAAACTCAGAGGTTGTAGTTCTGGTTCTAGCTTTTGGACCTGAACTCTTTAGGATTAAACTGTGTAGTCAGTCGTTTACTTCAGATGCTTTAATTTGTCCTCCAACAACATTATAAAGAACCTGGTGTATCTTTGACTGCTCCTTTCACTGTTGCTAAGAGATCTCTGTTTATGCCCACCCGGTCCATTTCATACATCACTAAAACATTCTTTTACTAAAGCATTTTTCAAATTATTAATGAGTCACAGTGATTTAAAAGCAGAAATACTCAAAAATACAATTTTGGGCTTAATTTTCTCAAGATTTGTATTATCAGAAAGATGCAACAAGAAGATGTTAACAACACGAAAAACACGATTTTCATTGGAGTGGGTCTTTAAACATTAAATCAGACGCATAAAACCTGAGAGATGTTCATGTTCCATCCAGTGGGTGGAGATCTATAAAACATCAGAACTAGAATCAAACACACACCTAGGGCTGATCCAGAGTTACCAGCTAAGCTAAGCTAGCTGTTGTGGTGATAAATCCACACATCTCTCACATGGAGGGAACATGCAACCTCCACGCAGAAAGGTCCCATCTGGGATTTGAACCCAGGACCTTCTTGTTGAATGTGATGACAGCTGCACCGCCATGCAGCCCATGTGTTTCCTCATGAGTCTTTGTTAGAAATAAACAGAAACATAGGAGTAGATGTCATTAAGACACATGAAAGGGATTTGTCATCGTGTTGTTTGAGGTGATGAATGTGAAACAGCTGATCGTACAGCTGCAGATGGTTTCTGTTGTCATGTGGATCTCTCCTGGTTCCTCTGGTTTCCAGACAGCGTCCTGCATTAGGAAAGTGTTTAGCTGCCTTCTCTGCAGCCTTTCCTGTTGCCTTCCTGGAGCCTCACCTGAACAGGTTCAACAGCTTCTCCATCTACAACAGAGGGAGTAAAGACAGAACAGGTAGTTCACACTCAACACGCTTCTTCATCTGATTCAGCTGTCAATCATTTAGTTTAACAAAGAAACTGAACTAAATACAGCAAGTCGTTAGATTAAAATGCTAACGGGTTCTATTTGATGAGAGAATTTAAAAATCTCACAAAAATGTAGTTTTATTTTTATAATTTATATTTAAATTGTTTCAAATAACTTAGCAACAGCGGCATTTTTAGAAATAGTTCAATAGAGAGTAGGAAGGTTTGGGTCTGTGGCCCACTGAGAGTGGTTTTGGGCCCCGATCTCCCAGTTGTGAATCACTGTTCACTCTCAGAAATAGAGGTACGAGACAAGGACATTTTTGTACCTATAGGTAAAATGTTTTAAAATGTTCCCTTAAAAGTACAATATTGGTCTTTAAAAGGTCAGAAATGTCCCTCTGAGGGTTCAAATTGATATAAAGTACAAATTTGTACCATTTCAACTGCACCTGCAACCCTGGTCAAGGATTAGGGTTACAGAAGGGCACAAATTCTTGTCACTGGGGGTGTACCCTGTAGTCCAGGTCCTCTTTTGTACCTTATGAAGTTGTTCCTCTAAAACTGTAAAATTATGCCACTTTTTGAAGTCTAAAACCAACATTCTGAAACATAATATTGAAAATGATGGAAGAAACTTAATAAAATGGAGATTAACCAGCCTTGACCAGGGTTGCAGGTGCAGTTGAAATGGTACAAATTTGTACTTTATATCAATTTGAACACTCTAAGGGCCATTTCTGGCCTTTTAAAGACCAATATTGTACTTTTAAGGGAACATTTTAAAACATTTTACCTATAGGTACAAAAATGTCCTTGTCTCGTACCTCTATTTCTGAGAGTGTTATAGTATATGCTTGTGTAAACTGGACTGAAGTATTGATCATAAAGAGCTTTGTGGGTGTGTGTGTTGTGTATGGTGTGTGTGATAGCATGGGTGTGTGAGTGAGTGTATTTGAATTTATATTGTATTGGTTGTTTTTGTATTGGTGCTTTATTTTGTTTTGTTTTTTGTATTCTTCTGATATATTGTACTGCTGCTTCTGTATGTACATCCTGTTTATTTGTAATGTCTGTATTGAGGACCCTCTTGAAAACGGGATGTCACATCTCAAGGGGTTTATCCTCTTAAATTAAATTAAATTAAATTAAATTAAATTGTTCCAACAATATAAATACTTCATCTGCACATGGAGTGTAAAAAATAATCTCCTTATTTGGTAAATCAGCTTCAGATCATTTGCAGATCATTTCCCCTCCGTTCACCTTGGAAGCAGGTGAAGTTGAGCAAGAAAACTCTACTAAATAATAAGGTTTTAACATTTGTAGAGTAAAGATAGTAAGTTATAATAGTTCCAGATACAGTCTACACTGTACTGTGACATGTGGTCCAAGTACTGCAGCATCGTCCTGCTACTTATTGCTCTATTTAAGTTCTGATTCTTCAACCAAAATAAAAGCTTGAAGCAGAGACACATAACAATAGATCTACAGAAGATCTGACCTTCTGTCAGGAGCAAAAAGTCAGACATGTATGTGCTGTACATCATGTCTGATGAACCTTAGTGTGTTTAAAGATCACTCCTCTGTCTTCTCAGCTTTGGGACTTTCAGGGCCGGTCGGAGAAGTTTGTCCTTTGGTCCCAGATTTGGAGAAGTCCCTGGAGGAGATCATGGAGCTGGCAGAGTCTGGGATGAGATACACCCAGATGCCCCATGTGATGGAGGTGAAATAGTTTTCTGTTTATATTTACAGCCATGATGGAAGTACAAACGCTACTGGTAGCTGCTGCTAACTCCTGATTAATCAGAGTTTCATCGTCTGTAGAGGGTTCTAGCTGTGGACGGGAAGGATCGCCTGTAGATGGTTCTAGCTGTGGACAGGAAGGATCTCCTGTAGATGGTTCTAGTTGTGGACGGGAAGGATCTCCTGTAGAGGGTTCTAGCTGTGGACAGGAAGGATCTCCTGTAGATGGTTCTAGCTGTGGACAGGAAGGATCTCCTGTAGATTGTTCTAGTTGTGGACGGGAAGGATCTCCTGTAGAGGGTTCTAGCTGTAGACAGGAAGGTTTTCCTGTAGAGGGTTCTAGCTGCAGACGGGAAGGATCTCCTGTAGAGGGTTCTAGCTGTGGACCAGAAGGATCTCCTGTAGAGGGTTCTAGCTGTGGACCAGAAGGATCTCCTGTAGAGGGTTCGAGCTGTGGGCGGCAAGGATCTCCTGTAGAGGGTTCTAGCTGTGGACCAGAAGGATCTCCTGTAGAGGGTTCTAGCTGTGGACCAGAAGGATCTCCTGAAGAGGGTTCTAGCTTTAGACAGGAAGGATCTCCTGTAGAGGGTTCTAGCTTTAGACGGGAAGGATCTCCTGTAGAGGGTTCTAGCTTTAAACAGGAAGGATCTCCGGTAGAGGGTTCTAGCTGTGGACAGGAAGGATCTCCTGTAGAGGGTTCTAGCTGTGGACGGGAAGGATTTCCTGTAGAGGGTTCTAGCTGTGGACGGGAAGGATCTCCTGTAGAGGGTTCTAGCTGTGGACGGGAAGGATCTCCTGTAGAGGGTTCTAGCTGTGGACGGGAAGGATCTCCTGTAGAGGGTTCTAGCTGTGGACAGGAAGGATCTCCTGTAGAGGGTTCTAGCTGTAGACGGGAAGGATCTCCTATAGTAACTAAACAACAGAGTGTCTTCAGACCCAACACAGAACCTGTGTGGTGAAGAGGATACGAGGGTTCTCTATCGTGTTCATTAGTGTATGAGAACATCTCTGTTTCTGGGTGACATGTCCATGTGGGACATACAATGTGATCATGTGTTTAGAGAGGCCTCAGATAACGATAAAAGCTGTTCTTATTTCCTGTAGGTGGTGCTGCCCATGCTGTGCAGCTATATGTCTCACTGGTGGGAATATGGACCAGAGAACAACATGGACAAAGTGGACAGCTGCTGTACTTCTGTTACCTCAGAATACATGAACACTCTGCTGGGGAACATCCTAAAGATCATCTACAACAACCTGGGAATAGATGAAGGAGCCTGGATGAAAAGACTTGCAGGTAAATGTCACGTGTCACTAAACGCAGAGCCTCTTTAAAAGATCTACGCCACAGAATGTTTCACAACATGTCTCATAACACGTCTAACAACAGATCTAACACCACGTCAACATGTCTAACAACAGATCTAACACCACGTCAACATGTCTAACAACAGATCTAACACCACGTCAACATGTCTAACAACAGATCTAACACCACGTCAACATGTCTAACAACAGATCTAACACCACGTCAACATGTCTAACAACAGATCTAACACCACGTCAACATGTCTAACAACAGATCTAATAACTCGTCTAAAAACATGTCAACAACACATCTAACAACATGTTAGCAACACATTACCAACATGCTTTACACCAAAATTATTTCTGCTCATTGCCAAAATGTAGTGGAGAGTTTTACATCCAGCTCTGATCATCATGCTGACAGATGTGTGTACAGATGTGTGTACATGGATTTCACCTGCCTCTCTCTGTCCTCCTGCTCTCAAGTCTTCTCTCAGCCAATCATCAGCAAAGCCCGAGCCGAGCTGCTGAAGACCCACTTCCTGCCTCTGATGGATAAACTGAAGAAGGTGAGTCACATCATCAACAAACTGACCACATTCTAAAACTACATCAGATTAAGTGACTTGATTTGGTTTATGTTGTTTAGATAATTGTGCTCTGTGAAATGTTTTCTAATCAGTTTACTTATCAAAATAAACATCATATCATAATAAACAGCAACAATAAATCCAGTTCATATCAGGTCTTAACTGGGTCATGAACCAGAACCATGATCCAAACACAGCAACTGATCCAGAACTGAATCACTGAAGAAGTAAAGAATCAAGGTTCTCCAATGAGTCTGGGTCCAGACCTGAACCTGAGCTGATGCTGGTGGACCTTCAGAGACCCGAACCTGACTGAGATGCTAGCAGACCTTCAGAGACCTGAACCTGACCTGATGCTGGTGGACCTTCAGAGACCTGAACCTGACAGAGATGCTGGTGGACCTTCAGAGACCTGAACCTGACAGAGATGCTGGTGGACCTTCAGAAACCTGAACCTGACTGGGATGCTGGTGGACCTTAAGAGACCTGAACCTGACTGAGATGCTGGTGGACCTTCAGAGACCTGAACCTGACTGAGATGCTGGTGGACCTTCAGAGACCTGAACCTGACGTAGATGCTGGTGGACCTTCAGAAACCTGAACCTGACTGAGATGCTGGTGGACCTGCAGATACCTGAACCTGACGTAGATGCTGGTGGACCTTCAGAAACCTGAACCTGACTGAGATGCTGGTGGACCTGCAGATACCTGAACCTGACTGAGATGCTGGTGGACCTTCAGATACCTGAACCTGACTGAGATGCTGGTGGACCTGCAGATACCTGAACCTGACTGAGATGCTGGTGGACCTTCAGATACCTGAACCTGACTGAGATGCTGGTGGACCTTCAGAGACCTGAACAGACAGTAACTGAAGCTCTGATTGTATTGGGTTCTTCTTGTGTTCTACAGAAAGCAGCGGTCGTGTTGATGGATGAAGAACACAGTAAGGCTGAAGGAAGAGGTGAAATGTCAGAGATGGAGCTTCTCATCCTGGACCAGTTCACCATCCTGGTTCGAGACCTGTATGCCTTCTACCCTCTCCTGATACGATTCGTGGACTACAACAGGTACGGTTCTGATGCTGAACATTTGACAAGCATCAGTTTCATCCTCTGAGTATCACCAAAGGGACACGCGAGTCCTGTAAAACTCTGAAGACACGCTGACATGAAGCATGTTCTTGAAGGGTTTCTGGTGTCTTACAGAGCCAGATGGCTGAAAGAGTCCAACCCGGAGGCAGAGGAACTGTTCAGGATGGTGGCTGAAGTTTTCATCTTCTGGGCCAAATCTCATGTAAGACAGTAACTGGGACAGATTCGTGTTCCTGTTTATTTACATTCACTTTGAACAATTTAGGATTTTAGTATGCAGGATCACAGAAACAGGTTCTGATTCAGGAGACCACCATCTGACCAGAGAGATGCTTGTTTCCATGTTACAGCTGAGAATTCTTCATTTCACTTTGAAACAATAACAGAATGATTCTCTGGAACACAAGTACTGACAGGTTGGGGGGGTGGGGTGGGTGGACACGTATTGTAGCAGTATTTACTCTGATCTTCATCTGCAGTTGTTTGATCTGGTTATTGGGTTAAAGTTTGTTTTCACTCTGAAACTGAATGGAGACACACCTGATCTCCATTTCTCCTGATTGTTCCTGGTTCTCGCTCTCCAGCTGTCTCCCCTCAATCACCTCTGTCCCAGTGTACATTTGATTTGCTCAGTTCAGTTATCAGTTCTTACTGTGCGTCTGTCTGCTGGTCTTATGGCTCATGTCTCCATCATGTAGATGGAACATGTAGAACCGCAGTGTGACGGTGAAGCATTTGGAGTTATTTTATCGTCTGTCTGCAGAACTTCAAGAGAGAAGAGCAGAACTTTGTGGTCCAAAATGAAATCAACAACATGTCGTTTCTGATCTCTGACACCAAGTGCAAGATGTCGAAGGTATGAAACACAAACTCACCTGAAGAGAAGAAAGTAAAAAGCATATACGGGTGAAAAGAGACACGCTGAATCTTAGATGTTGTGTCCTTCTCCTCTGACGTGGCCTCAGGGGTTAGTTTCAGACCAGGAGAGGAAGAAGATGAAGAGGAAGGGTGATCGATACTCCACACAGACTAGTCTGATCGTAGCCACTCTGAAGCGCCTGCTGCCTGTAGGACTTAACATCTGTGCTCCAGGAGAACAGGAGCTCATTGCACTGGCTAAAACCCGATTCACTCAGGTAGGAACACTGTGTCCTGCTGGTTCTGAACATGGAACAATGTACACAGGCAGTGGTTATTATGAGGAATGTGTTTCCCATCAAAGTTAAAAAAAAAGAAGTAGGGGGGTGGTGGATACAGGATGTAGAATCTGTTTGACTTATTTAGCATTTTTTCTGCAAACAGAAAGACACAGAGGATGAAGTTCGAGAGATCATCAGGAACAGTCTCCACTTACAAGGGAAGGTAAGAACTTGTGTCCTGCATGTGGAGACAAACACTCAGACTGCACCAGAAATACAAACTCTTCAAGTCTTTTTCTTCCATTGAGGAAAGAGAAACTTCATCCTGCATGTTTAACATGACTGGACACTGATGGACATGGATGTTTATGTGTGTTGTGCAGCTGGAGGATCCAGCTATACGCTGGCAGATGGCTTTGTACAGAGACTTCCCCAACCACTGTGAGGAGACATCAGACCCTGATAAGACTGTGGACAGAGTTGTGGACATTGCTCATGTCCTCTTTCACCTGGACCAGGTCTGTGTTCAGGATGAGACACTTGTGGGTGGTCTCTTAGTGTTCGGGTCAGTATTAAGTGGTCCGGTTTGTGTCATCAGGTGGAGCATCCTCAGCGCAGTAAGAAGGCTGTCTGGCACAAACTGCTGTCCAAACAGAGAAAGAGGGCCGTGGTGGCGTGTTTCAGGATGGCGCCCCTCTACAACCTGCCAAGGTGAGTCCTGTGAGTCCAGTGCTTTGCTGGTCTGTGGTCATCTTTTACTGTTTGCCGAGACAAAGTGATGCTGTTTCCATGTGAGTTCTGCTTCAGTCCTTTTAACTGTGTTAGTTACTGAACTGTTCTGGGCTGCTGGACTTCTGACCACTACATCAGGTGTTTTACTGCCTACGACTAATACACAACAACTTCCCTTCTACAGATACCAGAGCTGCTGCATTTATCTCTCCATCCATCCTTTTATTCTTGTGTTGTTATGAACAGCCGTGTTGAAAGACAGATAAAAGTACATTGTATTGTATTCTATGGTCTGTCAGCTTTGTCCTGTTGCAGGGGGCGGAGCATATGTCAGCAGTGTCATAAAGATTTGATCTATGTAGAGTCCTCTGTTCTGAAGCAACAAACACCAGCTGTTACAGCAACGTTTATCTGTTTTCTAATTAACCGCTGTACCTGTCTCCTGCTGAACCAGACACAGGGCTGTAAACCTGTTCCTGCAGGGCTACGAGAAGTCCTGGATTGAGGCAGAGGAGCACTACTTTGAAGACAAACTCATAGAGGATCTTGCTGTAAGATCATCTGCATCCATGAAATATGAACGGTTGATTAGACCGCATGGTAGAAGCAACTTCTACTGAACTTTTTTTTATCTGTATGTGTTTGTTAAAATGGTCTCCTTTTAGAAACCAGGGCAACGCCAGCCATCTGAGGAAGAGGAGGGGCTAAAGCACATCGATCCACTGCATCAACTCATTCAGCTTTTCAGCAGAACCGCCCTGACTGAGAAGTGGTGAGTGTCAGTTAACACGAGGAAAATATTTACAGCTTGTTTCAGATTTATTGTGTTGTGAAGGTCTTCAACCATCACACTGCCAAAGGGAAAATTAAACTTTTACTGTTTCATGAGCATTAAAGTTGAAAGTTGTTAAAGTGTCCTCGCTGGACAACAACCTCCCGAGTTCTTATTGTGTTAGAGGTGATTATCTAATGAATGACTTAAACTTTTGTTTAAAATTTAATTTATCTAGTTCAGCAGAGAAGTATTTCAATACAAAACAAGCCTGGTTCACCTGTGGAAATCCTTTAAAAAGGCCCTTCCATTAAAAACGTTTTTTCTGAGGTTTCTGTTGAATATTTTAGCTCCACAGGTGTTCTTACCTTCATAGTGGGTGTGAAAACAGGTCAACAACTTCTCTTTCAGTTTTAATCTCTCAAACTACACAGGTGGTGATAAAAACCGAGTTCTCCCGAGTCCGAGCGACCTGTATCTGTTTCGTCACAACTCCTTTGTTTGTTAGTATTCATTAGCTCCCGCAGTTAAAACTACGCCTAGCATGCTGCTGGCTAAAAGCTGTAGCATAATGCAGCAAACAGGAAGACAAGATGTCTGACGTTGCCATGCACAGTGGGGCAGGAAACAGTATTCTTTACTCTCATAGGCTAGTTTGTTAGCCAATCAGAGACCAGCAAATTTGAACAACGAATATGAACGAGCTGCTGACGAAGCAGCCTGACGGAAGGAGCCGGAACCACCTGAATTTTAATGCAGACAGATTGAAAGGTCTGTTAATCAGTGTTTCCTGACGTTTTTTAGATATAAAGTGTTTCATATTACTGGTTAATACTTAAGAAATAACCACAAAGTCCTGAAATATGTATGAAATGGCCTCTTTAAATGACCATTGCAGAACAAACCTGCTCACCTAAGCCTAACCCTGACCGGCTGACACACCTGATCCTGAGCATGTTTCCTGTCTGTAGAAAGAGGCAGCAGCAAGCACCTACTGGCTCATGCTGCCCCCTACAGGTGAGACAGACGAGCATCCCCCCCCCGCGGGTGAGGCAGAGGAGTGTCGGCCCCCCACGGGTGAGACAGCAGTCTCAGCACTCTCAGTAGTTCATCAGCAGGAATAATTCCGTCCCAGTCACATTAAAGACATTCCAGACTGTAACAAGTCGTGATGTTTAATGAATCTTTCAGTAAAGTTTATATTAGCAACATGTTGGAAACAGAGTGTCAGAGGAACGTTTCACCTTGTTGTGGACAGAATGTCTCACCAAAACACTCAAATTAACACTGTCCAAAGATGTTTTCTGTCTCTTTGTGCTGCTGAAAGAAACAAAAGTAACATGATTTCATTTTCACTCGTCATGAAATCAGAAGAGAACATATTTTTGGACTGAATCACAAAATGTTGATAGAACTTTATTAATCCGTCGGGAAGGTTCCTCTGGGAAATTAGTAGCAAAACATTGACTTACAGGTTTTTACAAAGAAATAAACAAAGTAAGATCAAAGTATAAAATAGAAAAAAGACTACTAATATGAGAATGAAAGAAGATCAATAATCGTTGAATTATTGCACACCTCATGTCGATCATCCTGCTCCTGTTTGTCCCCGTCCTCCTGTTCGTCCCCCCACAGCGAGGAGGTAAAAAGTTTGATGGCATGTGGGAAAAAGGAGTCTCTAAGGATGTTGGTCCTGGACTTGGGGAGAAGCAGCCCGTTGCTGAACAGACACCTCTAGGTGTTTATGACAGGGGTTTGGGCTCAAAATGGAAGAAAAACGTTTTGGGAAGCAACATTTGAGAAAGAAATCCTAATCATAAGTCACAACATCACAAAAATCAATTTGGTTGTATTTAGAAAGTATTTGCCTGGCTTTCAGGTGTCAATCCTGCATCAAAGTTCCTACATCCAGCAGAAGAACATGTTAAACATTATGTTGAGTGAAATGACGTCATTGTGTTTGTGTGTATTTCCTGTTGCAGTAAGCTGGATGAGGATAACCTCTACATGGCCTACGCTGACGTCATGGCTAAGGTACCAACATCAGGAACCTTTTAGTTGGTAATGTTTGATGTTCTTCTGTTCATCTGTGGTGTTTTTCATTTCTTCAGAGTTGTCACGATGAGGAAGATGAAGAAGGAGAGGTGAAGAGTTTTGAAGTAGGTGATCAGACATGTTTCAGTCTCAGTTTATTGTGTGAGAATGAATTTGGGCTGATTATTACTCAGCGTCACATCAGACTCATTGTACTTGTTAAATATGTTTCCTGTTTAACAGGAAAAGGAGATGGAGAAGCAGAAGCTGCTGTATCAACAGGCCCGACTTCATGATCGCGGAGCTGCAGAGATGGTGCTTCAAACCATCAGTGCAAGTAAAGGTAGCAACAACAGAGAGCAGACCTTCATCCTCCTCCGTCTCATTAAAACCTGGTCCAACATTTCAAATCTGATTCAGCTGATGAGTTTATTTAGTCTCTGGTGTTGTTTAGCTCCTCCCACCCTTCTCTATTTCCCTCTCATCAACTCGCATGACTCTCAGTAATCACCTGCCTGTGTACTTATAATCCAGGTGTTCTTTACACTATAGATCTTGCTGTTTATTCCCCTCTTATTCATTCAGTGTTCATTATGTTTTCCAGTTATTTTGGAGCTTCCTTCATTTGCTGCCTTTGTGCTTTTGTTATCATCAAACTGTCGGGTTTTGCTTCTAGACTTGATTCCTGCATCCCGACTATTAATCGATGAAATTGCTTTGTGTTTTTTTCTGGTGTGAGTTGGACTTTATCAGTTCTGTTTGTGGTGTTCATGGATTCAATCTGGAGGTGTAGTCTGGTGGTTTGGGAACATCAGAGTTCTACATGTTAGTATCTTCAGATCATGACCGTTGGTGTGTTCAGGAACATAGATCTGCATGGGAAATGTCTTCCAACTCTGAGACAGGATGAGTTTTCCAGTCTTTTCCCCAAGAGATAGAGTTTTATTTCAGTAAAAGAAGGAGCAGAGAAGGTGTTTCACCTGTCTGTGGTGGTAAAGCACTTCATTTACTGATCTGTTGATGTTCTGACCCGCGATTGAAAGAACAAAATCATAAATAAAATTAGGTTCTTCTGGAGCATGTCTGCTGAGGGTCTTGGTCTTCCAGGGACAGCTTGGTGTAGAACCTCTGCTGCTACTGATGAAGGACTCCAGGTATCTGTTTCCTCAACAGATGCTTTTGTAGAGTATCTTGAATGATCTACTGAGAGGAGACATCTCTGTATTCCTTTCAGTCTTTCTCTGCATTCTTTAGATTTCAGTTCATCACCACACTGGATTCAGATTGCAGTTCAGCAGAAACCTGTTCATTAACTAAAACCAGGTGTATCGAAGCAGCGAAACATCTAAAACATGCAGGTTAGTAGAATTAAGGAACTGAGAAACTTGATCCTGAGTATCAGTTTCCTGTCTGTAGACAGGACTGGATCATGCTGCCCCCTACAGGTGAGACAGACAAGCATCCGCCCCCTACAGGTGAGCCAGAGAAGTGTCCACCCCCCCACGGGTGAGGCAGACGAGCACCAGCCCAGTTACCTGTTACCAACCAGGCCCTCATGTCTTTGACAGATTACTTTACAAAGACGTAAAGGCCCTTCTGCATTTGTACATAATGCAGGAGGATCTGATTGGTCAGGCTAACAGCCCAGTAGTCTCCGCCCCCCGTGATGAGGCAGAGAAGCACCTGCTGGCTCATGCGGGTGAGGCAGAGGAGCATCAGGCCCCCCGTGGGTGAGGCAGAGGAGTGTCCACCCCCCACGGGTGAGGCAGAGGAGCGTCAGGCCCCCCGCTGGTGAGGCAGAGGAGTGTCTGTCCCCCGAGGGTGAAGCAGAGGAGCGTCAGGCCCCCCGCTGGTGAGGCAGAGGAGTGTCCACCCCCCACGGGTGAGGCAGAGGAGCATCAGGCCCCCCGTGGGTGAGGCAGAGGAGTGTCCACCCCCCACGGGTGAGGCAGAGGAGCGTCCACCCTCCGCGGGTGAGGCAGAGGAGCGTCAGGCCCCCCGCTGGTGAGGCAGAGGAGTGTCCACCCTCCGCGGGTGAGGCAGAGGAGCGTCAGGCCCCCCGCTGGTGAGGCAGAGGAGTGTCCGCCCCCCGAGGGTGAGGCAGAGGAGCGTCAGGCCCCCCGCGGGTGAGGCAGAGGAGCGTCAGGCCCCTCCGCGGGTGAGGCAGAGGAGCGTCAGGCCCCCCGCTGGTGAGGCAGAGGAGTGTCCACCCCCCACGGGTGAGGCAGAGGAGCGTCCACCCTCCGCGGGTGAGGCAGAGGAGCGTCAGGCCCCCCGCTGGTGAGGCAGAGGAGTGTCCGCCCCCCGAGGGTGAGGCAGAGGAGCGTCAGGCCCCCCGCTGGTGAGGCAGAGGAGTGTCCACCCCCCACGGGTGAGGCAGAGGAGTGTCCACCCCCCGCGGGTGAGGCAGAGGAGCGTCAGGCCCCCCGCTGGTGAGGCAGAGGAGTGTCCACCCCCCGCGGGTGAGGCAGAGGAGTGTCCACCCCCCACGGGTGAGGCAGAGGAGTGTCCATCCCCCACGGGTGAGGCAGAGGAGTGTCCACCCCCCACGGGTGAGGCAGAGGAGCGTCAGGCCCCCCGCGGGTGAGGCAGAGGAGCGTCAGGCCCCCCGCTGGTGAGGCAGAGGAGTGTCCACCCCCCGTGGGTGAGGCAGAGGAGCGTCAGGCCCCCCGCTGGTGAGGCAGAGGAGTGTCTGTCCCCCGAGGGTGAAGCAGAGGAGCGTCAGGCCCCCCGCTGGTGAGGCAGAGGAGTGTCCACCCCCCACGGGTGAGGCAGAGGAGCGTCCACCCTCCGCGGGTGAGGCAGAGGAGCGTCAGGCCCCCCGCGGGTGAGGCAGAGGAGCGTCAGGCCCCCCGCGGGTGAGGCAGAGGAGCGTCCACCCTCCGCGGGTGAGGCAGAGGAGTGTCCACCCCCCACGGGTGAGGCAGAGGAGCGTCGGCCCTCCGCGGGTGAGGCAGAGGAGCGTCAGGCCCCCCGCTGGTGAGGCAGAGGAGTGTCCACCCTCCGCGGGTGAGGCAGAGGAGCGTCAGGCCCCCCGTGGGTGAGGCAGAGGAGTGTCCACCCCCCGAGGGTGAGGCAGAGAAACGTCAGGCACCCCGCGGGTGAGGCAGAGGAGCGTCAGGCCCCCCGCTGGTGAGGCAGAGGAGTGTCTGCCCCCTGAGGGTGAGGCAGAATTAAGGAACTGAGAAACTGTTACAAGAACACATCAGGATCCCCTTGGAGGAGCTAAAAAACATGATTCAGGATTCACACTTGGACTTACTTCATTCCCAACACCAGAAGACATGAATGATGATGGAAATTTCAGCAACAAATTATATAAAAACAAATGAGTGATGGATTAAACCATGACGATCAGCAAGACAATGTTTCTCCATTTATTTATTATTATTTATTTATTTTAATCAAAGAGGTCAGTTTGTTCAGTATAATTGAAAAGATGGATGGATGGATGGATGGATGGATGGATGGAGCAAGTCCTCCGTCTCTGTCCTCTGCATCTTCTCTCAAACCAACAATCTCATGTCCTCCTTCACTACATCCATACGTCTCCTTTTTGGTCTTTCGCTAGACCTCCTGCCTGACAGTTCCCTAACCCTGTCGATCCTCGCCCCTCTGCTGGACTCATTCCTGATCCTTTCCATCCTCGTCCCTCTGATGGACTCATTCCTGATACTGTCCATCCTCGTCCCTCCCAAATAACCTCAACATGTTCATTTCTGCTCCTTCAAGCTGTGTCTCCTGTCTCATCCTCAGTGGTACTGTCTTCAAACCAGACAGCATGGCTTTTCCTACCACTGTCTTGTCCACCTGTCCTTTCATCCTTGCTGAGACTCCTCTGTCCCACCTACAGCACATGTCAGCTGTCATACATGACCTGCACCACTCTTACATACGTCCTTATACAGGACCACAGTTCATCTCTCGGTACACTGTCAGATGCTTTTAGAGCTACAAAGACACAATGAAGCTCCTCTGGTTTCTCTGTACTTCTCCATCAACATCCTTAAAGTAAATACTACATCTGTAGTACATCTGTGGTACTCTTTCTTGGCATGAAGCTATACTGCTGCTCACAGATGCTCACTTCTGTCCTTTGTCTAGTTTCTAGGACATAAAAGGGTTCTGGGTCCATACAGGGACACATGCTCTATATTCAGGGTATGAAGGTGTTCCTTTAATCTCTGTCAGGTTCTCTAATAATAAATACTAAAGTATCACAACATAAAACCAAACCTGACTTTTAACGTGCAAAACTTTTACTTTCATTTAATTCTAAAACACGTGTTGTTTTTCTTCCCTAAAGAAACAAAGAATGACAGATGTTTTCTGTGTGGGGTCTCCTCCTCCAGGTGAGATGGGTCTGATGGTTGCATCCACGCTGAAGCTGGGAATAGCTATTCTCAATGGGGGAAACTCCACTGTTCAACAGGTAACTGCTACCATTTCTGTTTGACTCACATGTCTTCACTCTGACAGGTCATATAAACTACATCAACCAGCCTCAATTCGAAAACTACACAGAAAGAACATGATTCTTAAATATGATTTTATTAATCTGTCACGGAAAAAACAGTGTGCGGTATAGAAGACGGCCTGCATGGGTAGAGGGCAGTCTGCGGGATAGAGGGCGGTCTGCGGGATAGGGGGCGGTCTGCGGTGTAGTGGACAGTCTGCGGGATAGAGGGCGGTGTGCAGGATAGAGGGCGGTCTGCGGTGTAGCGGACGGTCTGCGGGATAGAGGACGGTCTGCGGTGTAGTGGACAGTCTGCGGGATAGATGGAAGTCTGCGGGATAGAGGGAGGTCTGCGGGATAGAGGACGGTCTGCGGGATAGTGGACGGTCTGCGGGATAGAGGGCGGTCTGCAAGATAGAGGGCGGTCTGTGGTGTAGAGGACGGTCTGCGGGATAGAGGACGGTCTGCGGTGTAGTGGACAGTCTGCGGGATAGATGGAAGTCTGCGGGATAGAGGGAGGTCTGCGGGATAGAGGGCTGTCTGCAGGATAGAGGGTGGTCTGCGGGATAGAGGACGGTCTGCAGGATAGAGGGCTGTCTGCAGGATAGAGGGTGGTCTGCGGGATAGAAGACGGTCTGCAGGATAGAGGGCGGTCTGCAGGATAGAGGGCGGTCTGCGGGATAGAGGACGGTCTGCGGTGTAGTGGACGGTCTGCGGGATAGAGGGCTGTCTGCAGGATTGAGGGTGGTCTGCGGGATAGAAGACGGTCTGCAGGATAGAGGACGGACTGCGGGATAGAGGACGGTCTGCGGGATAGAGGGCGGTCTGCGGGATAGGGGGCGGTCTGCGGTGTAGTGGACGGTCTGCGGGATAGAGGGCTGTCTGCAGGATAGAGGGTGGTCTGCGGGATAGAAGACGGTCTGCAGGATAGAGGACGGTCTGCGGGATAGAGGGCGGTCTGTGGGATAGAGGACGGTCTGTGGTGTAGTGGATGGTCTGCAGGATAGAGGGTGGTCTGCGGGATAGAAGACGATCTGCGGGATAGAGGGCGGTCTGCGGGATAGAGGACGGTCTGCGGGATAGAGGGCGGTCTGCGGTGTAGTGGACAGTCTGCGGGATAGATGGCAGTCTGCGGGTAGAGGGCAGTCTGCGGGATAGAGGGCGGTCTGCGGGATAGAGGGCGGTCTGCGGGATAGAGGGCGGTCTGCGGGATAGAGGACGGTCTGCGGGATAGAGGACGGTCTGCGGTGTAGTGGACGGTCTGCGGGATAGATGGCAGTCTGCGGGATAGAGGGAGGTCTGCGGGATAGAGGACGGTCTGCGGGATAGAGGGCTGTCTGCAGGATAGAGGGTGGTCTGCGGGATAGAAGACGGTCTGCAGGATAGAGGACGGACTGCAGGATAGAGGGTGGTCTGCGGGATAGAAGACGGTCTGCAGGATAGAGGACGGACTGCGGGATAGAGGACGGTCTGCGGGATAGAGGGCGTTCTGCAGCATAGAGGGCGGTCTGCGGTGTAGCGGACGGTCTGCGGGATAGAGGGCTGTCTGCAGGATAGAGGGTGGTCTGCGGGATAGAAGACAGTCTGCAGGATAGAGGACGGTCTGCGGGATAGAGGACGGTCTGTGGTGTAGTGGATGGTCTGCGGGATAGAGGGCGGTCTGCGGGGTAGAGGGCGGTCTGCGGGATAGAGGACGGTCTGCGGTGTAGTGGACAGTCTGCGGGATAGATGGAAGTCTGCGGGATAGAGGGAGGTCTGCGGGATAGAGGGCTGTCTGCAGGATAGAGGGTGGTCTGCGGGATAGAAGACGGTCTGCAGGATAGAGGACGGACTGCGGGATAGAGGACGGTCTGCGGTGTAGCGGACGGTCTGCGGGATAGAGGACGGTCTGCGGTGTAGTGGACAGTCTGCGGGATAGATGGCAGTCTGCGGGATAGAGGGAGGTCTGCGGGATAGAGGGCGGTCTGCGGGATAGAGGGCGGTCTGCGGTGTAGTGGACAGTCTGCGGGATAGAGGGCGGTGTGCGGGATAGAGGGCGGTCTGCGGGATAGAGGACAGTCTGCGGTGTAGTGGATGGTCTGCAGGATAGAGGGCAGTCTGCGGGATAGAGGGAGGTCTGCGGGATAGAGGGAGGTCTGCGGGATAGAGGACGGTCTGTGGTGTAGTGGATGGTCTGCAGGATAGAGGGCGGTCTGCGGGATAGAAGGCGGTCTGCGGGATAGAGGGCGGTCTGCGGTGTAGTGGACGGTCTGCGGGATAGAGGGCTGTCTGCAGGATAGAGGGCGGTCTGCGGGATAGAGGACAGTCTGCGGGATAGAGGAAGTCTGCGGGATAGAGGGAGGTCTGCGGGATAGAGGGCTGTCTGCGGGATAGAGGGTGGTCTGCGGGATAGAGGGCGGTCTGCGGGGTAGTGGACGGTCTGCGGGATAGAGGGCAGTCTGCGGGATAGAGGGAGGTCTGCGGGATAGAGGGCGGTCTGCGGGATAGAGGGCGGTCTGCGGGATAGAGGGCTGTCTGCAGGATAGAGGGTGGTCTGCGGGATAGAAGACGGTCTGCAGGATAGAGGACGGACTGCGGGATAGAGGGTGGTCTGCGGGATAGAGGACGGTCTGCGGGGTAGTGGACGGTCTGCGGGATAGAGGACGGTCTGCGGGATAGAGGGCGGTCTGCGGTGTAGAGGACGGTCTGCGGGATAGAGGGCGGTCTGCGGGATAGAGGGCGGTCTGCGGGATAGAGGACGGTCTGCGGGATAGAGGACGGTCTGCGGGATAGAGGGCGGTCTGCGGGATAGAGGGCGGTCTGCGGGGTAGTGGACGGTCTGCGGGATAGAGGGCTGTCTGCGGGATAGAGGGTGGTCTGCGGGATAGGGGGCGGTCTGCGGGGTAGTGGACAGTCTGCGGGATAGAGGGCGGTGTGCAGGATAGAGGGCGGTCTGCGGGGTAGCGGACGGTCTGCGGGATAGAGGACGGTCTGCGGTGTAGTGGACAGTCTGCGGGATAGATGGCAGTCTGCGGGATAGAGGGAGGTCTGCGGGATAGAGGGCTGTCTGCAGGATAGAGGGTGGTCTGCGGGATAGAGGACAGTCTGCGGGATAGAGGGCGGTCTGCGGGATAGAGGACGGTCTGTGGTGTAGTGGATGGTCTGCAGGATAGAGGGCAGTCTGCGGGATAGAGGGAGGTCTGCGGGATAGAGGGCGGTCTGCGGGATAGAAGGTGGTCTGCGGGATAGAAGACGATCTGCGGGATAGAGGACGGTCTGCGGGATAGAGGGCAGGCTGCAGGATAGAGGGCGGTCTGCAGGATAGAAGACGGTCTGCGGGATAGAGGACGGTCTGCGGTGTAGTGGACGGTCTGCGGGATAGAGGGCTGTCTGCAGGATTGAGGGTGGTCTGCGGGATAGAAGACGATCTGCGGGATAGAGGGCTGTCTGCGGGATAGAGGACGGTCTGCGGGATAGAGGGCGGTCTGCGGTGTAGTGGATGGTCTGCGGGATAGAGGGCGGTTTGCGGGATAGAGGACAGTCTGCGGGATAGAGGACGGTCTGCGGGATAGAAGGCGGTCTGCGGGATAGAGGACGGTCTGCGGGATAGAGGGCGGTCTGCGGTGTAGTGGACGGTCTGTGGAGTACCAGGGAGGAAGTGGTTGATCAGGTGTTGCAGTCAGTAACACTGATTAGCTTGAGAAGGAGAAATTGTCAGAGGAATCCTTAATCTCTGAGATCAGGTTTTGGGACCAAGTAGACCCATGTGTTAGAGTCAGAACCTTTTGATTGGTGTTTTTGTCATGTTGCCAAGTAGCTGAGTGACCAACAGCCAATGAAAACATGCAGCTATGAAAATAACAGCATGCAGAGATGCAGCAGTTGCTCTAATAAAACCTGTAGAAGAACATGGACTTCCTCTTATGGAGGAAGAAAATTACAGCAAATTGCCGAGGAGACATCAGCTGAGTGGGGAGGATGGATAGACAGCAGAATTGTGGAAGATGGAGTTTCTCCACGACCCTCATTTATCAATCGTTCTTACACACAGATCTGTGTGTATTTCGTGCGTTGGAAGAATTCTACGCATCATGTGGTATTTATCAATTTGTACTTGTGTGTAGAAATCCTAAATATAAGTACAGCTCTGGTCGTGCGTACGTACAGCATCTAGTGGTAGAACATGGAACCCAAATTCTGAAGGTCTCAGTGACCCACACATGTTTCTCATCTACAAATTATCTCTGAACCAATTAGTAATTATGTGTGTTAATAAACAGCTTGTTGCATAATTGGTGGTCAAAGTAATAAAAGACAGCTGTGACTTAGAGATATTTGAGATCATAGGATGGCTGATCTTGTATTATTGGGGGATTTGGCAGAGCCTGCACCCCGTAGGGAGGGAGCGCGTCTTCCATGACCATGCTGATGCTGGGTGAGCGCACGCGGCTCCTGCAGATAGTGCTTTCTAAATAAACATTAATTGATCATAAAAAGGCCTGTTTCAAATCATAACTAGGTTATTTATTCATTATGTGTGAAGCACAAGCAGCAACTGCTCCTTCTTGTCCATAAGAACCTTTACGCACCGATGACTCAGTCACCTGATTGCCTGGCTGCTGCTCCTCCAGTGGGACGAGCTTCTGTTTTGAAATAAATTGTATAGATCTATTATTTACCTGTCTCCAAATGCCTAATTGTTTCATTTATTTATATATAAAGAGCACCGATTATAAAATAAAAAGTGGCTCCTTGTTTTATCTGGTTAAGAAGGACGTGTTTCACTTTAAATAATAATAATAAAAAGTTTGACTTATCTTCTTTATGGACACTGGATGGTCCTGTGTGTTCTGTTGGTGAAGATGTTTTCACTGTCCCCATGTACCCCGTGTACTGTGCCCACATGTTTTTTCGTTGTTTCTGAAGGAGATCTCTCATGTGTTCCAACCGTATTTATCTGCAACTCTCTCCAAAGTGGTAATTTTTCTTTTATTGGTTTCTACCGAGCTGAGAGAACCAAATAGCACTTGTTTGTTCTGTTCCACTTCTGCAACAAGTTCCTCGATCTTGCTGTTACAGAAAGTTCTTTATTTATTTTTTTATTTTGCTCTCTTGACCATTATTTTAGGGATTTTCTGTACGGGCTTTAAAGGAAGTGCTGTAACCAAATATGGCTAATTGAGGGCGTTTCTGTATGTAAATGACTGAACGGGCACGAGGACCTGAGTACGCACAAGTGTGATTTATCAACACATGATGTGCGTACAAGTGGCCACCGCACATTTGATAAATCAGACTTGACTGTTTGTAAGAACATTCTAAATTTCATGCGTAGGATAGAATATGGGACAGTTTCTATGAACGATTGATAAATGAGGATCCAGAACTTTTGTTTGTTTGTTGGATCTTTAGAGCAGCAGCTCCACATGCAGCACCAGGAAGAGACTGTTTGTTTTGGCTGGAATCTGTCTCCAATAGTTGGACATCTTTCACTTCAGACAGAAAATTTGAGACAGAACCTGAGTGAGAACATCACTGAACACAGTGATGAGCCGGTGATGGAGGCGGTGAGAAACGATCTGAAACTGGAGCTTTACTACCCCCCCACCAGGACTGTGCAGCAGCACCACAGAGGGGTGGATGGAGTAAAGACATCTCAAATTAACGAGCATCACGGACCTGCTCAGAACAGCATGACCTTCTGCAGCTGGAACTCTGCAGCTGTATCATCCCCTGACATCTGGAGTAAGAAACCAGACCATCCAAACAAGAACATCCAGAATCTGTAACAGACAACAAGCTGTTTAAACTCCAAGAGACACGAGAGACGTGTCCCTGGGACATGTTTTACACACACACACAAAGCTGAGTGTGACATCTTTCATAGATCCACTGAGTGTCCTATAGGTTCCTTTACTGGAGATCTGGATGTGACGCTGTTGGAGAGCCGACAGAAGGAAACACACTCATGATCGATATCTTTTCTTCTGCTGCTTCCGTCCTCGGTCATGTGATCTGTGACGGACTGAATGTGGACGGAGCAGCAGGTTCCTCAGACACCAGAGGAGCTGCATGTTTGGATTTCCTGCTGTAAATATTCATCTGATCGTTCTGCTCTTTGAACAACAGAAGAATAATTTTCTGTAAAGACACTATAAAACCTGGAGCTCGAAGATCAAGTTATTGACTCAACGTTAAACATCTGAGATGTTGTTCTGATCAGGCGGTTCTGACTGATTCTGGTGTCAGGATTGCTGGTTCTGAGCTGATATCTGTGGGACTTACATGTAGGAGATCCTGCCAGAGAGGTTCTCCATCATAATAATAACAAGACTGAGTTTTATCTTTGTTAGACTCTCGTCAGTGTGAAACTGAACCGTTCCATTTCACTCTGGTGTTTTTCTGTTTCCTTGACAGAAAATGTTGGATTATCTGAAAGACAAGAAGGATGTGGGTTTCTTCCAGAGTCTGGCTGGCCTGATGCAGTCATGCAGGTAAACCTTCCTCTTTCAACACGTATGGATTTATAATGTCTTCATGGCAAAGCTGCAGTATGAATCTGAATGTTTTAGAAGGTTAACGGTGTTTTATATCCATAAACAGGAGCTGCTGCATCATGATGAACTTTAAATTACCAGCTTTTGTTTATGATTTTTTTTTATCATGTTATCATAGACGTATAATTACCTGTTACTGTGGGTCATTCTTAGCCGCCATTGGTGACCATAAATATTTGAAAATGGGATGATGTCAGAGTTCCTAATCTCTGCTCATCTTGTCTCACTCCACTGGATAATCCTCATCTGACCTTCTGAATGGCTCCAAATCAGATTCAAACTTTATCTGCTGCATTGAAACTTCACTCTGACTTTTACTTCTAAGGTTGTGGGTTCTATTCTGCACTGCTGCATTTTATATAAAAGAGCCCAAAACTTAAACCTGGGGGTTTGATTGATAACAGCTGGGTTTGCTCATTTAAAATGAACAGAACAACATCATTCAGTTGGTTGCAATCCACGTCACAGCTGCTCAGCATCAGAGTCTAAATTCTTCCCAAATGTTCCAGTTTTCCAAATGAAAGTGATCGCCCCCTTTTAAGAGAATCGGAGTCCCTCAAGGAATGTGGTTTTAGACCAGAAGCTCCAGATACTGTCTGAGGGAACTGGACTCAGTGTAGCTCCTCAAACACACATGTAATTTACCTCCAGGAACATTTTTAGAGCTGCTAGAAGATCTATAAAAACTCCTGTAGTGTAAAGGCTCTGAGTTTTAGAAGTGGTGTTATCAGTCAATATCTTACCTGCAGAGCACTCATCATTAGTTTGGAATGTCAGGCAAAGGTTTTCATGAGGGGGGGTTGAGCTAAGAGCTGGTCAGAGTAGAGCTGAGACCAAAGCAGAGTCTGTTATCTCAGAACAGGTCCAGGTTCAAAGGTTTGGGTCAGATCAGAACCAGCAGACAGTGGAAACCGTGGCAGTTTGCTGTGTTCCTGCTGACGGAGTGAACGGTGGATTAACGTCTGATGAGACGTAACGTGGAGTTGGAACCAACGATCATAAGATGATTTAAACAAAGAGTTTTACTCTGCCTGCGTTCTCTGTTTGGTCTCACTCAGCATGTGAAGTTTGGTTACACGTTTCATCTGGACCAGCAATGAACATCAAGCCCACACAACCTGAAGGGACGAGACTTATCAAGACCGGCATAATCCTGACTGGATCAAGACTGACCTGATCCTGACTGACCAGATCCTGACTGGATCAAGACTGACCTGGTCCTGACTGACTAGATCCTGACTGACCAGATCCTGACTGACTAGATCAAGACTGACCTGATCCTGTCTGACCAGATCCTGACTGGATCAAGACTGACCTGATCCTGACTGACTAGATCAAGACTGACCTGATCCTGACTGGATCAAGACTGACCTGATCCTGACTGACTGGATCAAGACTGACCAGATCCTGACTGACTGGATCAAGACTGACTGGATCAAGACTGACCTGATCCTGACTCACCAGATCCTGACTGACTGGATCAAGACTGACCTAATCCTGACTGGATCAAGACTGACCTAATCCTGACTGGATCAAGACTGACCAGATCCTGACTGACTGGATCAAGACTGACCAGATCCTGACTTACTGGATCAAGACTGACCTGATCCTGACTGACTGGATCAAGACTGACCTGATCCTGACTGACCAGATCCTGACTGACTGGATCAAGACTGACCAGATCCTGACTGACTGGATCAAGACTGACCAGATCCTGACTGACTGGATCAAGACTGACCTAATCCTGACTGACTGGATCAACACTGACCTGATCCTGACTGACTGGATCAAGACTGACCTAATCCTGACTCACCAGATCCTGACTGATTGGATCAAGACTGACCTAATCCTGACTGGATCAAGACTGACTGGATCCTGACTGACTGGATCAAGACTGACCAGATCCTGACTAACTGGATCAAGACTGACCTAATCCTGACTGACTGGATCAAGACTGACCTGATCCTGACTGACCAGATCCTGACTGACTGGATCAAGACTGACCAGATCCTGACTGACTGGATCAAGACTGACCTAATCCTGACTGACTGGATCAACACTGACCTGATCCTGACTGACTGGATCAAGACTGACCTAATCCTGACTCACCAGATCCTGACTGATTGGATCAAGACTGACCTAATCCTGACTGGATCAAGACTGACTGGATCCTGACTGACTGGATCAAGACTGACCAGATCCTGACTAACTGGATCAAGACTGACCTAATCCTGACTGACTGGATCAAGACTGACCTGATCCTGACTGACCAGATCCTGACTGACTGGATCAAGACTGACCAGATCCTGACTGACTGGATCAAGACTGACCTAATCCTGACTGACTGGATCAACACTGACCTGATCCTGACTGACTGGATCAAGACTGACCAGATCCTGACTGACTGGATCAAGACTGACCTGATCCTGACTGACCAGATCCTGACTGACTGGATCCTGACCGACCTGAGCCTGACTGACTGGATCTGAATTGAGATCAACTCCACCAGACTATTCTTTAAACAGTTTTGTTTTTAGCGTGTTGGTGAGTCCTGACTTGTTGCTCGTGTTAATAGAAACTCTTTACATGGTTCATCGTCTGTTTTCCTCCAGCGTTCTGGATCTAAATGCATTTGAGAGGCAGAACAAAGCAGAGGGTCTGGGAATGGTGACAGAGGAAGGCTCAGGTAAGTCTTTGTGTTTACGCATCTTTTCTTTGGTAAACATACCTAAATATTCTCTTATAGATGGAAGCTAGTAGCTTTTCAACATTTAGTATGAAAGTATTGTGCTGTGATATTAAAACGCCTCTTCCATCCAGGTGCAGTTCAGTTTCTGTTTCCTGTAAATCAAACCTCTCCATCAGATTCAGTTTGTAGAAAGTTCTGCTGATACTCTGGAACCAGAAGAAATGCATTTCTTGGTGTCACTTTTTCATGTTATTCACACAGACTTGTGTTTCCCTCGTGTCTAATCATCTTCCTGTATTTGACTCTGTTGGATTTATCACATCATTCCTTTGAGCTTTGGCTTGAGTCGATCACGTACAGTGCAGGATAAATCTTTCTGGTACAAACACTAGTAAAAGTACTTTAGCTGTTACTGATCCAAGTCTGATCACTTTATTTTATACAAACAACCCCAGATATTGTGATTGTATTACCATTTTATAATAATACATTATAAACGCATGTGCAATCACTAACAGTAGTAATACAATTATTTTTTTGTTACATTTAACTTGTTATAATTGGTGCAGCAATGACATTTCTAACTATTTAATTAAAATTAAAGTTATTTCACATAAACACATTTCATACTTAGAGGATCTGCTTTGTAAATTTGTTTTTAGAACCAATAGTTTCTGTAATCCTTCAGATCAACACACCTTTATCAGTTTTGTTTTTTTAGTTTAGGTTTTGTATTTTCTGCCATTATTTAGCAGAAATGACAGACTTAAAGGGACATAAGGCAAGATTTGTGAAAAACTACACATGCATTTCCAGTTTATTCAATGCTAATGGATCATGAAGCATTAAAAACCCAAAATAACGAGGCCATCCGCATATATGTCTGTTGCCTTGGAAACGCTGTGTGCTACATAATGCGCTGCAGTTCGACGTCCGAATTTCCCGCGCAGTTGTAGGGATGTGACGTAAATTGACGCTGCATGCGCGTTGCCGACAGCTCTTGAACAGGAAGAACATGGCCGCCGTGGATTTGGATTCAAACACTGAAGGTATACTTATGGATGTTTCTGCAGCCAGCAAACGACCTGCATCCACTCTCACCCCCCAAAAAAGTGGCACCACGAAGAAAAAAAAGACTTTATCAGCGGCATCTCGTGAGTCAAAAAAAAAAAAAATGACCGAAGCCGGGCAGGCACCCGCATAAATATTGGATATGCATTCGGTTCATGGAGGGAACTTCAGCTGCATTTGGGAGTGAAAACGGATGCTGACATGGCTCATTTCCTTGTGACCAGGTGAGAAAACATTATAGGTCGTGTTTAGAGCCTGATACAGTATGAAAATGATGAGATCAAATCAAATAACAGAGTGGAGAGACCTGACGTGAAGTATGTTAGCCTCCCCGGTGCAGTGCTGTGAAGACGAACAGTCTGTAAAGTGTCTGTGCGCGCTCCCGTGCCGGCTTGGCTGGTGGCTGCAGTTAGCCACAGCGCCTGTCGCGGCAGCACTGAGTCAGATTTTGTAAAGCTGCCTTAAGTTCCTTTAACTTTTATAAAAGTGGAGCCTCTTTCTTTTACAGTTTACGTTTTTTTTGTGAGTGAGTCAGTTCCCATCAAAAGTCAATAAAACGAGAGTTACGTATGTAACAAAGGTTCAATTAAATCTGAATGACCCCAGGAGGCCTTTGGATGTGACCTGGGTGATGTCAAGGTAGTCTATATATACCCGGCGCACTCAGTGCACGTTTCTTTCCAGAGTACTTACAATGACTCGGAGTGACGGGCAACTCTGGCAGTCATCCAGAAATTATAGAATCTTAGTTACATACGTAACTCTTATTCTATTTCATTCCTTCTGACCACCAGAGGGCGGTGCTTAGCACCTGGATGACTAAATACCAACAAAGTCATGAAAAGTTTAACTCACCAACTTTAGTTGTAGATAGATGAAGCAGATAATACCACTGAGGCCACAGAATGGGGAGCGACTCTGTAGAAGCAGGCAAAAGTACAGGATCAAGCCCACATAGCTGCAGCACAGATGTCATTCAGCGGAACGCCTGTAAACGAAGCCTAGGAGGTGAACATCCCTCTCGTGGAGTAGCATCTGGCTTTCGGAGGGGTGGGACTCTGAGATGTGTATGCCTGTAAAATAGCATCAAAGCCCCAATGCGAAAGCCACTGTTTCAAAACAGCATAACCTTTCCTGTGACCACCATAGCAAACAAAAAAGGCATGTGTTTTATGAATCTCAGCAGTCACACTGATGTACCTCTGCAGCATTCAAACAGGACACAAGAAACTTGAGACAGACTCATCATGGTGGGGCAAACACAGCCAGGGATACAGACTGGTTTATATTAAAAGATGAAAGTCTTTTAGGCGAAAAGGATGGATTGGGCTACAAAATAACCCCAGATCCATCCAAATTCCATTGCAAACAGTCCTCAGCGACCGATAAGGTGTGAAACTCACCTACCCATTTTGCAAAAGGAGAAAGGCAGTTTGAATTGGCACAAATTGAAGACCAGCACTCTCAACGAAAGCCTCTAGCATACACACTAAGGACCATCTGAACAGCAGCCTGGTCACAAAAATTTAGCAAAAAGGCCAGGCCCTTCAATAGCCACAGGTGCAGGCGAAGGCGCTCTGGGTGAGGGTGCCAAATGCTTTCTCGTAGTTGTGAGAAGAGATCCTTCCTCTGAGGGAGAGCACAAGGATCCCTGTTGTGGAATCTGTAAATCATGGGGAACCTTGCCAAAACGGAGCAAACAGCAGTACTCTGTGATTGCTCTTTTCGATCCTGTGAAGTGTCAACATGAGTAATGGAAGAGGGAGAAAGGCATACAGGAGGCTGTTTGGCCATGGGCGTGCCAGAGCATCCGGGCCCAAAGGACTCTACGGTTAGGACATAGAGAACCACTGCAGGCACTGCATTGTGGCGCTCAAGGTGAAGAGGTCCACTTCTGCAATGCAATACCTCTGCCAGAGAAAGTATGAAATTATATGAAAAACCACAAAGCTGACCAAAAGTTGTTTCAATCAGGCCAGGGTTTTTAAAACTGCTTTCATTGCTGCACCTTTTATAACAGATAAATAAAAAAAAGCTAAATAGATTATTTTAAATACTTAAAGCTGGAGTGCATAACTTTTACATGTCCGTGGATGTCCGTTTCAGCCAAGCCACTATCAGAGGAGATGACACAATGCAGATTAAGCCGATCGGCTCCTCAAACATCTCACGGTATTTTTCAATATATATCATTTTTACTTTGCGTGTCGGGTGCGACATTCCCGCGCTGTCGCACATGAAATTACGTCTTTTATGTCACAACAAGAAAAATAATAAGAAATAGAACGCAGTGTCTCGTAGCAGCCGGCAGAACGTGAAGGTCGACATGGCGGAGAATCCAAATAAACAGCCGAGAGACACTTATCGGGAAGTGGATCCTACCACGAAAAAAAAAAAAAATTCCTGGACGTTCGGCAGAGGGACTATTGGCTAAGAAGGAAAGTGACCGAAGGAGAAGGCAAACGCGAATTTGTATCGGCGTCGCTTTTCCTCGGTGGAGAGAAGAGATCTGGCTGATGTTCAGGGGTGCAAGTTCAAGTGGTCCGCAGGTCCGCACACACTGTCAAAATATAAAATGCGCACCAGATGAAACCCAGAGCGCCGAAATTCCAGCTGATCAGCTGATTCTGTCTCTATCTGTGTCAGTTTGTGTCTGTCAGTTTACCAGTGTAACGGTTTTTCAGTCAGTCAGATCAGTGCAGCTGATTGCAGGATTCTGCATCGTGTCAAAACTGAAAAAATTCACTGAATAAGACAAATAGATCATTGTGGCCCCAACAGCTGACTAATAAATTTCAACACCAAACTGTTAAATGTAGATCAAAGTGAACAATCAAACCTGTAAACAATCCAACCTGAACTCTGAAGGTTTTTTTACCAGTATTTTTATATTTTACTGGTTTCTCTTGATTTTTTCAACAATGAAATGATATTTATTGAAACAAATATAGAGCCAGGTAAAGTAAACAGACTGAATTTGAAGCTTGATTAATACAGATACCGGTTGGAATAACAACGGCAGAGATAAAGCGGTGGCAGCTGGGCTTACGTCATATGGAAGCGCCAGCTTTATTGTTGTAATGACGCAAAAATTCCGCTAGGGGGCGACAGAAGTTACAGAAGTTACGCACTCCAGCTTTAAGCAGAGTGTTCAAAAAGGAAGCAGTTTAAACCCACCTCTTCTCTACCTGTAGAAGCGTGTAATCATCACCTTTACACTGTATCTTGAGGTTTTCTTACTATTGCTACATATTTTTGGAAATGTAACCTCAAAAACACCTCAAGGATGTACATTTTGATAAGTATATGTACTTTTACATATTTACATGCATATTTACACAGATGCTCCCAAATGTGTTTATACCTTTCAACAAAAAAAAAAACACGACTATCTGGGTTTGAAAGCTTGGTTTGGTCTCGTCAGTCCAGAGGATCGTCTCTGAGAAGCTTTGGGGCTCATCAACATTTAGTGTTTGTCTGTTAGAAGTGGAGCCTCCTGGATCTTCTTCATTGGGGCCCATTATGGTTTAAAATGATCAAAAAGTGATGTACCTTCACCATGTGGAGGTATGTCAGTTTTTTTTCCAGCTACCTGCGTGAAGATCAAGTCAAAAGAGCTGGAGCTAATGTCTGAGGTTGAGAGATACATGAAGTTAGGCTCTACACACAGCTTAGACTCTGAAACCAGCTCCTGGAGAGAGGCTGTATTCTGAAGTTATCTAGGGTGTGAGACGTCGGGTGGTTGTAGGGATTCTCCCCAGTGAACAAGAGGGTTTCTACAGCTTTGGGTTGCAGGAGGGAAGGTCTGGACTGTGTCTGCCTTTAATTGTATCATTGGACCAAGACCGTGTGTCTTGGAATCCCATGTAAAGGGGGTGTAGAGCTGTCAACTGATCACCACCTGGTAGTGATTTGGATCTGGATGGAATGCAGAGGGAGGATGCTGGAAAGACCTGGAAAACCCAGATGAGTGGTGAGGATGAACTGGGAATGTTTTGCAGAGACTCTGTCTGAGAAATCTTCAGTTTACATTTCAGGGAGAGATTTTCTTGCAGTTCTGGGCAGGTTAGGAACATGGAATCTGGGGAGGCCATGTCCATGTCCATGTGGATGCAGCTCTCAGGAGCTGCAACTAGAAAGTCATTGGTGCAGGTTGTGGCAGCAATGGTAGGAACTGTTGGTGGACACCAGCAGTTGTTAAAACTGACTTTATTTTCAACAATGATTAAACTCAGGGCAATGGGCAGGCAGAGAGACAGGTTCAGAGGACTCCGGGTTTCACAAAGCTCGGGAGAGTCCGAGGAGACATCACGTTTAATCCAGCAAGGAGCACAGCAACTCCGAATTAGCGTCAACTTCTCCGCCCACGCAGCAGCAGGTGTTTCAGAGTTCCAACCAAAGATCTTCCTGAGAAGATGACTCACTCAGTACAGTCGCTCACAGAACCTGACACAACTATTTTCCCCACATATTTAGTAATAATTTCTTACCTTTCAAGCAAAAATGACGCTGACTGCAGGTCTTTTCTCATACCGAGATTCTCTCAGCAATTTCCACTTCTCAAATGCAAAATCGATCTTTACCTCCGTTGATCCGACTCAAGTTTCACCCTTTTTTTCACGCTGGAAAAAACTCTTGGTTGGGGTCTGGGCTGGAGTGTGTTCTCCTGTTCTTGGTAGAATCCATGTTTCAAACGCTACTCTCTCTGCAGCTTTTAGCTAGCAACAGCAAACGCTACGCCTAAGCATGAATGCGCATGACTCCATGATGCATTCAAGTACCTCTTCAGAAGAAATTGTTCAGTTCTATACATTTATTTGTGGTTAAACTTGCATAGAGTCCCTTTAATGTGTTAAGCATTATGTGCTACATTTGTATGAAGGATGCTACGTATATAAATAAAGTTTGGTTGGTTGGTTGGTTGAGATGAAGGAGGAGACTTTTGGGGCTTGACTGTCTCAAAGGACCCTGAAGCAGCTGGCAGGAACCATATGGCTAGAAATGCTGCAGCTTCTGTGGTTGCTAAAGCAAAAACACAAGCTTAGGAAGAGTTCAGAGAGGTCATGGAGAAGGACTTATGGTCTGCTTCAAATAAGTTTTGGCAAACCATTTGATGACTCGGGGAAGAAAATAAGGTCTCATTCTAGTCTGTGTCTAGTTTGGGTGGTGAACTGCTGACCCGTAATACAGCTATTGTTGGTTGGTGGCTGGAGCACTTTGAGTACCTCTTTAACCTGGTCACCATATGACTGAAGATTGTCTTCCTATTGGGAGTTGAGGGTTCAGTTCCGGTTCCCCACAGACTATATGTGTCGAAGTATTCTTGGGCAAGATACGGAAGCCTTATAAAAATGGCTTCCCTCTGCTCCTCAAGGATGGATCAAATGCAGAGAAATAATTTACCCAAGAGGATCTATAAAGTATCAGTTATTAAAGAATGAGATTCTGGATACAAACAGCTGTAATGAGTGTCCTCCATAGGGCGGCCGGGCTCAGCCTCAGTGATAAAGTGATGAGCTCCGTCATCTGGAGGAAGCTTGAAGTAGAGTTGCTGCTTCTCCACATCTTAAAGAGTCAGCTGAGGTGGTTAGAGCATCTGGTTAGAATATCACCTGGTCACCTCCCTATGGAGGTTTTTGTCTTACTGGGAGGAGACTGCCCAGAACTTGTTGGAGGGATTATATATACTCTCTGGCCTGGAAACAAGAAGAACTGAAGGATGTTGCTGGGGTGAAGGATATCTGGGTCTCCCTCCTGAACCTGTTGAACCTGCAACCCAACCTTGGATAATTGGAGGCAAATGAAGAAAATGAAAATGGAGCGTACCTTGACCTTGGAGTTCAGCTTGATGGTTCTGTGTGTTTCCTCTGTTACTCTCTCCATCTGATCCAGCTGGGGTTGTGTCTCCTCCTGTGTCCACGTCCTGGATGTCGTCCTGCTACAGCCACATCTACATGATACTGTTTAATAATATGATCAGCTGATCACAGGAACATGAAGCTGATTGGAGATGGTCTGTAGTCTTTAACATGGAGCATCTTCTCTCTAAGCTCCTCAGACAGATCTAGTCTTTATCTGGTCCATGTTCAGGGTGGTGCACACAGGGATACCAGACTACCTGTTAGTTCCCTTTAAACTGACGGAATGATGAAAAGCTTGAAGGAACTTGTGATGCTCATGAAAGTTAAACACTTAGTGCACCATTGTCAGTTTCCAGTTACAAATCTGTTCAGAGTATGTTTGCCTTTATTTGTAAAATAAACAAATGATTTTTTCCAGTATATATTTATTGTTTACTCTGTCACACTGACGTCATGCAGGTTTAGATTTGTAACTGAATCTCTTTTCAGGAGAGATTAATCTTTGTTTTAATGTGCTGGAAGGAGATTAACACATCTGGGTGCATCTGTATGAATATTTATATCTACGTATTTTATTTCTTTAGTTTTGTTCAGCAATACACATTTTCTGTTGATCAGACAAAAATTCTGAGATTTTCTACAATTTTTCCCCTTTATGTAATCTGTTTCTTTCTTTGTCTTACTTTCTTTCTCTTTTCCCCTCTGTTTTCCTTTTCTCATTTTTGTTTACTGCACTTTCCTCCCTTCCTCAGTCATCACTCATGAGCGTGGTAATTATACCTTCTGCCATTTTCTTGTGTGTTGGTTGGTCTCTCCTCTCTCTCTCCATGATGGCTGGATTGCTGTGGTGTCAGTTCTGTCCAGGTCCTGAGTGTTTGTTACCTGCTCTGTGCTTGTAGCTCCTCCTCTGCCTGACTGTCACTAATCCAGAACTTTTGACTCTCAGGTTAGGGCTTTAGAAGTACTTTTTACTAAAACAACAAAAACGATTAAACTGCTGGTAAAATCAGATTTTAGGAATATGTTTGGTAAATGTTTGAAATCAGCACAGAGTTGCTGTCTTGCTTCAGGCCGCCATCTGAAAGACACTTTCCTTCTCAGGATCTGCACAGTCTCAGGCACGTGTTGAAACAACTAAAATGAGTTCTGAACTCATCCCGCCTTCATCCACCTCTTCTCTCAGTCCTTCAGTCTGGAGTTTGTCTCAGTTATTAAGTTTGTTATTGTGCTGGTTGTTATTTGTTGTGAAGTGAAAGATCCCCTCTGTGTTCCTAACCACTGTCTTTTACTCGCTCGCTCACTCGCTCTCTATGTCACTCACTCACTCACTCACTCACTCACTCACTCACTCACTCACTCACTCACTCACTCACTCACTCACTCACTCATTTTACTCGTTCACTCACTCACTCACTCACCATTTTACTCGTTCACTCACTCACTCACTCACTCACTCACTCACTCTCTCACTCACTCACTCACTCACTCACTCACCCTCTCACTCACTCACTCACTCACTCACTCACTCACTCACTCACTCACTCACTCACTCACTCACTCACTCACTCACTCACCATTTTACTCGTTCACTCACTCACTCACTCACTCACTCACTCACTCACTCACTCACTCACTCACTCACCATTTTACTCGTTCACTCACTCACTCACTCACCATTTTACTCGTTCACTCACTCACTCACTCACTCACTCACTCACTCACTCACTCACTCACTCACTCACTCACTCACTCACTCACTCACTCACTCACTCACTCACTCACTCACTCACTCACTCACTCACTCACCCTTTTACTCGTTCACTCACTCACTCACTCACTCACTCACTCACTCACTCACTCACTCACTCACTCACCATTTTACTCGTTCACTCACTCACTCACTCACTCACTCACTCACTCACTCACTCACCATTTTACTCGTTCACTCACTCACTCACTCACCATTTTACTCGTTCACTCACTCACTCACTCACCCTCTCACTCGTTCACTCACTCACTCACTCACTCACTCACTCACTCACTCACTCACTCACTCAGGGCTGCAATGAACTCTGCAAACTCAAAACAAGTTCTGGTAGTTTCCTACATCCTCCTGAGGGTTCATGTGAAGGTGGATGTATCAGTGAATCGGGACTCCTTCACCACCGTCCTCTGGACCTGGTTCCTTCATCCAGATTATAATCCAACTTTACAACAGTCCTCACTCATAATACTTCAAGCAGCCCGCACAAACAAAACCTAAGAGCAGGTGCAGGTCAGGGGCCACAAACTAGAGCCAAACACACAAAACCAGCTAGATAGTAAGAGCTGAGAGCCGAACACCTGAACCATGAGAACCCTGTTCACTAACCAGCAATTAAACCAGCAGCCAATCAACATCTGTTTGATCCACATGGAATTACAGGCAACGGAGGTTAAAGATAAATACATGATTGTAATACATTTAAACATAAACTGTTTAGTTACAGATTTAATCATTTAGATTGAGTTACTGTTAAAGGTTATATTAGGTTTGTTTGTTAGTATTTACTAAAAGCAGCTGGAAGAACTTGTGATGATGTTCCTAACTGAACACATCCATCCGCTCGCCCTGTCGGTGAAATCACTCACTGAAATAACTACAATTAAACTGAACTTGTTGTTAGTTTTTCTTTCCTGAACAGTGAATCAGTGTTTAGTTGCTCTTCAGCAATCGGATATAAAACACAACATGTAGAGAAGTTCCATCATGGTACAGCTGACCTTCTGCAACATGTTCAGCAAGAGTTTCTTCTCCCGAGCTGAATCCTGAAAGGTCCGGACAGTTTGTCCCGACCATCAGTTGTATTTGTCTTCAGCTCAACGAACCTGTTGAACATCGTTCAGCTGCTGGTTCTGATTAGGATCCTTCACGGGTTTCAGCAGGATGATCTTCAGGTTCTTTTGTTCAGACAGGTGTACGTCAGGATTTCTTCTCTGTTGTTGTGACGTGTCCTTATTGACTGTTTTTACTTTGGGTGTGACCAGCCCAGCTGACCTGGCAGGTCTGGCAGGCTGGTCCCACCCACCAGGGTCTGATGGTGTGTGATAATGGGAGTCCCAGGTGTATGAGAGCTGATCAGCTCTTTGTCCCAGCTGACTGTCCTCTAGACCTTTTTCCTGATCTGAATAGCCTCTTTAATCTGTCTGTCTGACGGGACAACCCCCTGCTGTCTTTCTCAGCATGGGTGGACAGCCATGTTTGTTTAAATGGTCCTGTTTCTTCTTTGAATTGGGGCGACTGTGGCTCAGTGGTTAGAGCGGTTGTCCTCCAACTTGAAGGTTGGTGGATCGATCCTGGCCTCCACCGCCACATGTCGAAGTGTCCCTGTGCAAGACACTGAACCCCATGTTGCCCCCGATTTACACATTGGGTTTTGGGAGTGTTAGCCCCTACCCTCTCCTGTGTGAATGGGTGAATGACAAAAAAAACTGTTGTGTGAAGCGCTTTGGGGGTCGTAGGACCTAATTAAAGCGCTATACAAGTGCACGCCATTTACCATTTTACCATTTTGAATGGGAACTTGATGCTGTTAGTGGTGTCAGCGATGTTCAGGTGTTTCTCCAGGATGTTCTCATGTATCTCCTCCAGAAGATGTCTATGTTGTGTTCATGTTGTTCATTTGAAGATCTTTCTTTTGGGTCTCCAGTTGCAAAACCTCTGTTGTTTATATTGAAAATATGTGGATTTTTAACAGATTGTAATAAATGGGATCTATTGATCTTCAGCTTTGTGGGTTTTTTTTCTGTGTGTGTGTTTTATCAGTTTTAAGATGGTCTTGTACAGTGTGTGGTGTGAACCATGGTAAGTCATCCACCATGTTTCACTGTTGGTGTGATGTTCAGTTTCTAACATACTGTTTTACTCCAGATGTAACGGGACTCACACCTTCCAAAAACTTTGTCTCGTCAGGACACACAATATTTTCCCAGAAGTCTCTTTAGGATCATCCAGATGTTTCTGGTGTATGTGAGACGGGTCTTTATTCTGTTTGGTCTTCAGTGATTCTGGTCTTGGAACTCTTTCATGGAGACCATTTTAATCTACTAGGTTCTGTTATTATTACTGAACCATGAACTCTGAACATCACTGAGGTGAGTGAGGCCTGCAGGTCTTGAGATGTCCTGGTTCTTCTGGGACCTCCTTGGTGAATCGATAACGAGTTCTTGGAGTATTTTCGGTTGGCTGGCTGCTCCTGTGAAGATGCTCCACACTTTATAATTAGTCCTGTTATCTTTGAGATTTAAATGTGTTTGATGATCTTAAACATTTAAGTGACAAAGTAAAAACTGAAGAAACGTGTTGGTCAGATATATTTTCACAGCACGTTTTGTATGTCTGAATAAAAGAACCTGAACATGATCATATTTGGAAGACAGACAATCTGAACTTGACTGAAGGCTTTTCATGTCAGTCTAGGTCTGGGTCAGTCTGGGTTCCATCAGCGGTCCTGAAACACTCTAACCTGAGTGTAAACCAGCTTTTAGCGACAGAACAGACAGATCTTACCGTTACCTTAAAGGCTGGTGGAGCCGTGTCCTGTTGTACTGGAGGTGAACACTGAACTACTTCCTGTCAGCTGAGGTCCTGTGTGGAGATGCAGTATGTGAGCGTGTTCTCATTAGAGCCACAGCAGTCGAGGGTTCACACTCTTCAGTGTTTAAACCTGATCCTCCTTTACCTTACCTTACCTTTACTACCAATATCTGCAGAGAAGTTATATCTTTTCTACCCTGGAGGTTTCACAACTATACAGACCTGATAACAGGACCAGAACTCTTCATGGGTCCTTGATAAAGAACTCGCTGGGAACATGTAGCTCACAGGATGGATCAGTGTTACTGTCCAACCCCCCACCCCTCCTCACTGTGATCCAAGCTGTAGTAAAGAAGTAGTTCAGGTACTACAGATATTACCTTTTAGTTTTTATTGTGTTTTACTGTGTATGATTATAGGATTGATCAGTAGTTGCAGCCCTGTTCATCTGTCACATGTTCCTTTTCATCTTGTTCATAGATTGACCTTTTCTTTTCCTCACTGATTTATTTTTTATCTTTACTATGTTGGATTTTAGAGTGTGTATTGGTGGCCATGCTGCTCTCTAAGAGGAGGGGGCTGAACTCAGACTCTCATCTTTTGTCCTCTTTGTTTAATGTCTGACTTGTGTTCTATAGTTTAAATGTTCCATAGTCTGTTTGGTTTTTGTTTGTAAAAGTATTAAAAATAAAAGACTGTGGTTGATTTATATTCAAACCTTTCTGCTGTCCTATCCAGGATGTTCTCAATAACTGATCCTGGTTAAACACAATTAGTTGTAGTACTGTGATATACTGTGTGTTTGAACAGTAGAAATAAGTAACAAACTATTTATAAAGTTCAGTTTTTATTAGTATTAGAAGTGTTGAGATGATGTGATATATTTTAATCTATGCAGTCACTTCATCTGGTTTATTGAAACAAGCCTGAAAGTAACTGACGGAACATAAAGTCACTTTGTTGTTGTTGTTATTGTCGTTGTCACCACCTCATTTCTAATTCCAAATATTTACAGTTAACTCTCTGAAAAACAAGTTCCTGCATTCAAACACACAGTTTGTAAATTCATAATTCAAAGGAAAAATTCCAAAATTTACCAATAAAAATAAAGGAAGTAGAATCAGACCCCCAACAATACATGCAGAACTTTCACATTTGAAGCCAAGAAAGCTCCAACTTATCAACCTAACTTTTCACAATTTACAGTTTCTGTTAGACACCCACCTGTAGCTGGCAGACGGGGGTGGGACCTTGGACAGGCGACCTTGGACAGGTCCCCATGAAGGACCCAGTCCTTAAAATGGATTTTACAATCTGTAGACATCATGATCTGTTTATCATATATGTTTCACACAAATTTAAAGTCAAAAGATCACAACAACAACAACAATCAACAAACTTCTCATTTTATTGGCATAGTTCTGTTTATTTACTAAAGTTCTGTCCAACTTGTTCTTACAGTTGAAAATAAGAACACTTGATCAGGATTACAGGAAATCATCTGGTCCTCACAAGGTCCTCAAACTGTGTAAAAATCCAACCTCAGATAAACAGCAACACATGACATAGTACACTGTATTTAATAAACAAAAACAAAATCCAGTCCATGATCCAGCAGCTATTAGAACCGCCTTCAGCAGCAGCAGCAGGTCCACCTGCATCTCAGTCAGGTTCAGGTCTCTGAAGGTCCACCAGCATCTCAGTCAGGTTCAGGTCTCTGAAGGTCCGCCAGCATCTCAGTCAGGTTCAGGTCTCTGAAGGTCCACCAGCATCTCAGTCAGGTTCAGAGGTCCACCTGCATCTCAGTCAGGTTCAGGTCTCTGAAGGTCCACCAGCATCTCAGTCAGGTTCAGGTCTCTGAAGGTCCGCCAGCATCTCAGTCAGGTTCAGGTCTCTGAAGGTCCACCAGCATCTCAGTCAGGTTCAGGTCTCTGAAGGTCCGCCAGCATCTCAGTCAGGTTCAGGTGTCTGAAGGTCCACCAGTATCTCAGTCAGGTTCAGGTCTCTGAAGGTCCACCAGCATCTCAGTCAGGTTCAGGTGTCTGAAGGTCCACCAGCATCTCAGTCAGGTTCAGGTCTCTGAAGGTCCACCAGCATCTCAGTCAGGTTCAGTCATTGCAACATCTTGATTATTTTCTTCTTCAGCCATTCGGTTGTAGATCAGCTGCTGTGTTTGGACCAGGGTTCTGGTTCTGGGTCTGGTTTGTGACCCAGTCTGGTCTGAGTTTTAGCTGTCAGATGGCTTGTGGTTTATTCAAATAAGATTTCACCAGTCTGAGTCAAGCTGCATGTTGTTCTTAGAGAGAAGAGACTTTTTCCTGCAGACCTTCAAAATAAAACAAACATGTTAATTTTTTTCTAACTGTTGAACTTTAACCTTTAACCTCTTGACTGTAGAGTTTGGGATGGAGCTCTGACAGGGTTTAATCTCTGAACTTCAGATGTCTTGAATGTTTCTGCTTGTGATTGATCCGTCTCTCTGGAGAAGGATGGACTTTAGATTGTTTGGTCTCTTTTGAACCTTCCCAGATTGATGACATCGTTCCTGATGTTTTTCCGCTTTGACATCATCACACAGCTGTATGACAGCAAACTGAATGAACTCCTGCTTTCCCAGAGGAGCTCAGGCTGATGATGATCAATTAATCAATACGGTTGATTGGATATGTTTGATCAGCAGCGCCTGGATGATACTGACCTTCTTGGAGACAGGAAGGATGGACTGAGTATTTTGTCTTATTATGTCATTGGTTGTTGTTCATCAGAAGGTCTATTAAGGTCTATTTAAATTTATGGTTTATTAAATAACTTTTATTATTGTGATCCCAAATCAATATTATTTGTAACCTCTAATACATAATAAAATAGATTCAGATCCAAAGAGGTGATCATCAGCAGATAAATCCCTCCCAGTGTTTGACTAATCATGATTAGATAATCTATATATTAAATGAAGGTTCCTATATGTTCCTCTGTGAGAGACGAGAAGACTTTCAGACTTGTTCCAAGTTTCTTTCCTTCAGCAAAGTTCTGTTTCCTGTCCTGTTGCATCGATGTGTCCGTTAACCTGTTAACATTCTGGTTAATGTTGTTAAGTGGTGTCACATCTTTCTTCTTGCACTTCGTGGTTTAGAGCAGCATTTTCACTCAGTCAGAGCAGCTAGTCAACTCACTGCTTCTGGGATTATTTACATCATCTACAGTATAAAACTGCAATGTCTTTAAACTCAGTGATAAAGAGAGACAAGTTCCTTCTCTGACTGTAAAATGCTGCACTTTATCTATCAGTCCACTTCAGCACACTGCCAGGTGCTGTGTGAGTGTGTGTATCATAAACATATAAGTTTGACTGGAAGGAAACTCTGGGGATTTTCTCCCATCAGCACCATCTTTAACTCTTTCACTCTCCATCTTCCTGTCTGTGAAATGTTGTCTGGTTCTGTCGTCCCGGTTCTCTGACGTTCTTTCTGTGTTTGTCTGTCTGGGTATATGAATGTATGTGTTCATCTGTGTGCGTTTGCTCATGCCTGGGTCCCTGTGTTGATGTGTGTGCATACCTCTGTCTGTGCTTGTGCACATGTGTGTGTGTGGACTTGTGTGTGTGTGTTTCTTCTCTTCGGCCAGGTGAGAAGGTCATGCAGGATGATGAGTTCACATGTGACCTTTTCCGCTTCCTGCAGCTGCTCTGTGAAGGACATAACTCAGGTACCAAGTTATGTTTGATTTTTATTTAAGTATGGAGACAGAATCCTCTGCAGCTGAACATGTATATGTTTTGCTACAAGGATTTTTTTTCATCTAAACACTGCAGCTGATAATAAACTGAGAGACCATTTGATGACTGACACATAACAGAACCTGTTAAATGTTTGCTGATTTTCTCCATTTACAAAGATTTGGGCAGAATTCTGTTGCTTCTTGTTTCAGACTTCCAGAACTACTTGAGGACACAAACAGGGAACAACACAACTGTTAACATCATCATCTCCACTGTTGACTACCTGCTTAGAGTTCAGGTTAGTTTCACTGCTGACCCTCGAGACCCTGACCCTAACCCTCAAGACCCTGAAACTCGAGACCCTGACCCTCGAGACCCTAACCTTTGAGACCCTGACCCTCAAGACCGTGACCCTCGAGACCCTAACCGTCGAGACCCTGACTCTCGAGACCGTGACCCTCGAGACCCTGACCCTTAAGACCCTAACCGTCGAGACCTTGACCCTCGAGACCGTGACCCTCGAGACCCTAACCTTCGAGACCCTGACCGTCGAGACCCTGACCCTCAAGACTGTGACCCTCGAGACCCTGACCCTCGACACACTAACCCTCGGGACCCTGACCCTCGAGACCCTGACCCTCGAGACCCTGACCCTCGAGACCCTAACCCTCGAGACACTGACCCTCGAGACCCTAACCCTCGAGACACTGACCCTCAAGACCCTAACCGTCGAGACCCTGACCCTCGAGACCCTGACCCTCAAGCAGTCTGTCCATCCAGCCATTTTTTGTCACTTATCTAAGGTTTGATCACAGAGGGGTACTACACATCCCTCCCCAGGAACACTCTCCAGTCCTCATGGGGGGTCCCAAGGTACTCCCAGTCCAGGAAGAATAAATAATTCCACCAGTGAGTTCTGGTTCTGGCCTGAGCTCTGCAGTGGGATGTGTTCAGAGGCTACCAGAAGGCATCTTATTTATATACCAAAACCACCTCAGGTGATTCTTCTTGATCTGAAGAAGCTCCCCATCAGCTGTCAGAGTAAATCCACATAAGATAGAACCAAACCACAAAAGAAGTTCCTGTCAGCTGCTTGTTCACTCTTTATCTGATGTAATAACTATAGATGAGGATTGTAATGTACACACACCAGTAAATAAGATCTTTGCCTTTTTACTCTAATATTTCTGGACCATGATGACACCCTCATCAGTTTATCTCCTGCTCCATTTTCTCATCACTTGTGAACAAGACAACAAGATACTTAAACGTATCCTCTCTAGGCAAAGACTCATGCGCCACAGAAAAGAACCTGTCTGTCATTAATGCAGGTATGGCTCTGGTGTAGAACCCAAATGCAGGTGAGGCAGCTGGATCAGGCTGGGATGTATCCAGCAGGACCGCCTTAGCAAACATGATGAGAAGCATTGCACTGGATCCAGTCTAGCTTGTGGACAGGAACCTGATTAGAGGTGTTGCATCGGGCCCCCTCAGACTGGACAGGAACCCGAGCATGACTGGGTATCGAAGGTGGCTGAGACCTAGGCAGAGGCTACATGTTGAAGTGTCCTTGGACAAGATACTGAACCTGCAACTGTCCCCCAGACGCTGGACAGAATGTCGGTCCTTGTCAGGATATTTTAATAACCTTAGTTAAATAACTATCAAAAAGACCATCAGTCAGACACAGAGGTATGGTTTCAATGAGCTTTGCAAAGGAGAACGCCCAACTGAGGTGTTGAGACGATTCTGATGTGTTCACCTTTGGATTGCCTTTTTATTCACAAAGACACCTCCTATCTGGATGGAGCAAGGGAGGGAAACAAGTGTGGGTCAGATAATAAAGTCAGAGTGGAATTATTAACAACACCTGTGGATAAACAACAGGAACTAGTCGTAAACCAACTGGTTTCAAAGATAAAGACAGAAGTGTTTATACAAGTCAGGGCAAATTTAGATCACTAACTCGTGCAGCATGACCTGTGACCTTTTACCAACATCGTAAAACCTTAAACTCTCCAACAGTCCTCTGCTCCTCCCCAAAATTAATAAAGTTTAAATTATTGAACTTCCACTAAACACTTATAGACCACCGTGTGTTTAATCCTGGTGTTTAGAGATCAGTCCTGTCTGATGTATTTCTCTCTCTCTGTTCCAGGAGTCTATCAGTGATTTTTACTGGTATTATTCTGGGAAAGATGTTATTGATGAGCAGGGCCAGAGAAACTTCTCCAAGGCAATAAATGTGGCGAAGCAAGTATTCAACACACTCACAGAATACATCCAGGTATGAAAACACACTGTGGTAAATGTTACGGTTAAAGCTGCCAATAGAAATATGTTGTTGTTGATTAATATATGAGTGTGTAATGTGAATGATTTGTGTTCCTGTAGGGTCCATGTACTGGTAACCAGCAGAGTTTGGCTCACAGTCGGCTGTGGGATGCTGTGGTCGGCTTTCTGCACGTCTTTGCCCACATGCAGATGAAGTTGTCTCAGGTTAGTCAAATTCGCAACAATCGGCTCCACCGTGGGACGTTTTAACCTTTGGACTTGTTGTAATGTCTCTTGTTTGATGCTGCTAGTAGATCACGTCTTCATGTACAATGTTTATCACTTCCACTGGTTTTCATTTATTCACTGACCACCTGCTGGACAAACATCTAAACCAGGTGGATTATCTGGTTCTTTACCTGGACGTTAGCATGTCATGCTAAAACTACGCCACTGACTTGAGGATGAGCTTCTAATCTGACTTGTTCGTAAATAACAGTCTGTAGAGTTAACGCCTGTTGTTAGCAGCTGATGTAGGTTAATCAGTCTTAGACCTTGTGGTTTTATTCTGTGTTCATTTTAGGATTCAAGTCAAATTGAGTTACTTAAAGAACTGATGGATCTGCAGAAGGACATGGTGGTCATGCTGCTGTCTATGCTGGAAGGTAATCTGCTTTAATCCAAACATCTGCTGGAGCTGATGAACACACTGAAATAAATCCCAGTTTAATGTTTATCTTTACAAACATCATTCATGTCACATAATGTAAAATATCTAATAGCTTTTCTTCTTGTTCTTTATGAACCGCAGAGTGAAAAACTGTCCAAACACTGTAACTATGAATGTTATTTAATTTGTTTTATAATCTGTGGATGGTGATTCCTCTTTCTGTGGCAGGTAACGTGGTGAATGGAACTATTGGGAAGCAGATGGTTGACATGTTGGTGGAGTCTTCCAACAACGTGGAAATGATCCTTAAGTTCTTTGACATGTTCCTGAAACTGAAAGATCTGACCTCCTCAGATACCTTCAAGGAGTATGACCCTGATGGAAAAGGCAAAGCTCAAACATATTTCATCATATTTCTTGTTATCTGTTCAGTAATAATTAGAAGATGGACTGTGTGATGAGATCAGCTGATGATTTGTGGATTTTTGAATAACCTGACAGGTGTGATCTCTAAGAGGGATTTCCATAAGGCCATGGAGAGCCATAAACACTACACTCAGTCTGAAACCGACTTCCTGCTCTCCTGCGCTGAGACTGATGAGAATGAACTTCTGGATTATGAGGAATTTGTGATGCGTTTCCATGAGCCTGCGAAGGTAAACGAAAGACTGAAATACATCCTTATGTTTTAAACACGTGCTTACGTTGATTGAACGTCGACAGGTGAGAAGTTGTTTCTATCTAACATGCAGGTGTCCATGAATGACACCTCACTGAGACTGTGGGCATGTTTTCATGAGTGATACAAGGTTTTTGATGATTTATACTGAAGTTTAGTCAGAGTTTGTGTTTGTTTTTGATCTCAGTTGATTGAAAACATTTTTAATGTTTTAGGATTTTGTCTGTTTTTTAGTCGGGATGAATTGTTTATATGCAGGACTTTAAAGGTCGCAGCTGGAGCTTCTCAGGTGTTTAAATGTGAAATAATCTTTTTAAATAAGAATGAATTTTACAATTCATTCCAGATTTTCCATGTTTAAAATCTGTTTGCTTCAGGACTCGTCATGCCTGTAAATCTGAACAGAAACATTTCAGAACTTTTATGTTCCTAAAGGATATTGGCTTCAACGTGGCGGTTTTGCTGACCAATCTGTCGGAGCACATGCCTCATGACACGCGTCTGCAGACCTTCCTGGAACTGGCAGAGAGCGTCCTGAACTACTTCCAGCCTTACCTGGGCCGGATCGAGATCATGGGCAGTGCCAAGCGTATTGAACGGGTGTACTTTGAGATCAGTGAGTCCAGTCGGACACAGTGGGAGAAACCTCAGGTGAAGATGGTTTTAGATTCATCACGTTAAGAGCAGAGTGGTTGAATTAAAATGTTAATTCCTCTCATCGTTTTCAACTCAGGTCAAAGAGTCCAAGCGTCAGTTCATCTTTGATGTGGTGAACGAAGGTGGGGAGAAGGAGAAGATGGAACTTTTTGTGAATTTCTGTGAAGACACTATTTTTGAAATGCAGCTGGCAGCTCAGATGTCTGATGCCAGCGAGCGCTCAGCTGTGAAGGAGGACAACGAACAGGGGAAACCGGATGAAGAGACGCCTGAGATGGGCTTCTTCTCTGTTACTACAATCCGCATGGCGCTGCTTGCTCTTCGTTACAATGCCATGCTACTCATTAAGGTGAACACACACACAGTACCAGCTGTCACAGAGTGACAAACAACACAATATTCTCATTTCTTTAACAAAATCTGAACCATAATACACAAACTGTTTGTAAAAGTCCACTTCCTGGTTCAGCAGCTTGTAGAATCTCATTCAGCATCAGGAACTCTGATGTTTGTCCTACTTGACTCTATCAGTCTCTCACATGGAGACACTGAGTCTCTCGCTGCATTCCAACTGTCCCCATCCAGGAAGCTGACTGTCAGGTTAGAAAAGGTTAAAGGTCATTTCCAAACATTTAGAGTGCATCATTTCCCATCAGGGCAAATATTATTCAGAGTGCACTTCCCAGAAGACCCAACACAAGGTCAAAGTCACAATGTGTCATTTACAGAGAAATGACAGAAAAAAGCTCCAATCTCAGATTCTGCTGGTCAACCTTTTGGTACAGTGTTCCTTGGACAGATGAGATTAAGGGGACAATGTTTACCCAAAATGCACTGCAGCACATCAGCACAAGCAGCTCGTCCCAGCTGTCAGCACGGTGAGGGAGGCCTCATGGTTTGGGCTGGTTTTTCAGCCACAGGACCAGAACACCTTACTGTCATTGAGATGACCTTTGACCTCCGCAGCCCCGGCTCCAGAACCATATTGTTTAGGGGGGCATGTGATGACCATTAAGGGGCTGATTTGATTTCCCCACAGATCCAAACAGACATATGCTGTACTTAATCTATATGGTCTATTATTACTGGACAAGCACATATACTCACATGCACATGAAACACATTATATGCACATATACTCACATGCACATTAAAATTTGTACTTTTTTTGTCAGACACAAAATCGTGACTCCTCCCAAAAAAATTTCAGCAGAAAAAAAAATTATTACCACTCTGACAGCCAATAGAATAGGGCCTATGATCGTGCAATGCATCATGGGTCGTCGCGGCCATGTTGAATGCGTCGGTTACTATGGTTTTTGTAAACAACCCGTGCACTGTTGCACAACACAGCAACGCAGAGTAAACAGATGAAATAATTACTATATTTGAGCCGCAAAACCGAGAGTGAGTGCACTGTTATCTAAAGAAAAAAGCAACTCTGCGCATCCAACATGGTGGCCGCGGCTGGTGATGAGGACACGATCACAAGCCCTATGAATGAGGGGGCTAGGAGGTATGGGTGAGGGGGCAAGGGACCTCCGTGCCCATCAGCTGTAGCTTGGACCAAACTGGGTCATGGACCAGAACCATGATCCAGTGATGATATATGATGTTTTATACTTCACTCATGTTCAGTCCAAAGGTTTAAACTTACTCCTGTACAAAGACTGAATCCTGAATGAAATGTTGGGTTCATGTAGGCAGAGCTGTGTGGTGAGACTCGGTCCTGTTCAGTTCTGTACTGACAAGCTGACTGACCTGTTTGGACCTTCTCTTTTAGGTTCTGTCCATAAAGAGCTTAAAGAAACAAATGAAGAGGTTTAAGAGCATGACAGTAAAAGACATGGTGACCACTCTGGTCTCCTTCTACTGGTCCGTATTACTGGGTCTTCTACACGTGGTGTTCAGTGTGGCTCGAGGATTCTACAGAATCTTCTATCACACCTTCTTGGGAGGAAATCTGGTGGAAGCCATTAAGGTTATGAAAAAGATATTTATATAAAGATTGAACATGAAAGTCTCTGGATTTACTTTGAGTTGTGTATTAATATCTGTCTCATCCTCAGGTGTCAGAGCTGCTGGCCAACATGCCTGATCCCACCCAGGACGAGGTGCGAGGCGAAGGGGAGGACCGAGAAAAGAGGTTATCTGACCGCACCTCCCCAAAAGAAGACCTCGCTGACCTCTCGATCAATACTAGTGAGACGGAGCTGCTTTCAGACATTTTTGGTCTGGACTTGAGAAGAGAGGGAGGTCAGTACAAAATCACCCCCCATAACCCCAACGCCAGCTTCACTGAGCTCTTCAACGCCCCGGTTCCTGCTCCGGTCCAGCCTGCTGCGCCACCATCTGAAGTCAGACAGAGGCATCAGGTGAGTCCATGTTCAGACCTCTGTGATTGGTTCCTTCCTGTTCACACAGGATCATTCAGACTTTACACAGGGATGAATCCTTTAGAAGGTTTTATACTGACTCCTTCAAAGCTTCGACACCATCACCTTCGTTCCTGAAAGTGTTCATGAATGAAACTTATTTAGTCTTCAAACGTCGCCCTGCTTTCCTGGATGAACTCGTGTTTTCACCTAGACCTGAACCGCATCAGGCAGCTGAAAGAAAGAATTATATTAAACATAATGTACCTTTATGTTTCACAGCTGAAGTGATTAAAAACACTGACTCTCAAATGACATGATGTGTTTTCATGGTATTTTCTGTTGCAGTCAAAAAGTTCTGCCTGTGAAGAGAAGGACACCGTCCCCGAAAATGAATCTGAAGCTGAGAAACCATCTGAGTAAGTTCATGTTTTTGTTTGATGTGGGTGGAGCTTTGAAGAAGAATAATCCAGTGAAAACATTTGGCAGAATTAACCATCAACGTTTTGTGTTTTTAGGGAGAAACATGTTGAAAAACCGGTGAAAACTGAGAAAATGAAACCAAAAGTGAGAAGACATCACAACTTAAAGTCTGATGAGTCTGATCTGCAGGAGTCCGCCTTCTTCAAGAAAATCCTAGTCTACCAGAGGAAACTCCTGGTACCGCCTCCTTCTCCCTGCTTGAGTTTGATGTTTGTGTTAAATCTGTTGTGTTACATCATCATCATCTTCCCCTCATCTTTACAGAATTACTTTGCTAGAAACTTCTACAACATGAGGATGCTGGCGCTGTTTGTTGCTTTCGCCATCAACTTTATCCTGCTGTTTTATAAGGTAACATTAAACACAGTGTATGTGTGGGATTATTGGACAAAAACAGAATAATGTAACTGATCAGTTGTTTATTGAGCTGAAAGTAGAGTTACATGGATTTCACACTGAACTGAAACTTTGCCTGCTGTTGTTCGTGTATTTTAATTTGAATAAATCTCAGCTGAGAGTTTTTATTCTAGTTGCAAAAGGTGTCTCACTTCCAAAATCCCCCAGTTGGACTCTTCTTTGGGTTTGAGTCAGTCAGTAACAGGATTCCAGCTGCTGTTCTGCAGATTCTTCAACGCGTTCCTCAAGAGTTACTGCTGATCAAACGTGAAGTAAAAGGTGGAACGTTACACCTGATATACTTCTGTCCATCCATGCCTTAAAAACCTGCAGAAAGAGGCGACCAGGATGCATCCTGAACCACCTCAGCTGACCTCTTTTTGATGTGGGGGTGGCCGTGGCTCAGGTGGTAGAGCAGGTCGTCTGGTAATCGGAAGGTCACTGGTTCGAATCCCCGCCTTGCCCAGAGATGTGTGTGTGTGTGTGAATGGGTGAATGACATACTGTAGTGTGAAGTGCTTTGGGGGTCGTAGGACCTGAGTAAAGTGCTATACAAGTACACGCCATTTTGGAGGAGCAGCAGCTGGAATTCAAGCTCCTCCTGGATGATGGAGCTCTTCATCTTATCTCTAAGACCGATTCCAGCCATCATACAGAGGAAATTCACTTTAGCTGTGATCTTGTTCTTTCAGTCAGGATCCAGATCTCATGACCAGATGGGGGTCAGAACGTAGACAGACCAGTAAATGCAGAGCTTTACCTTTTAACTTATGTTCTACTCAACACAACCGACACTTATTACTGCAGACGAAGCACCAGTCCTGATACAGGAAGTGTGTCTCTGAGTGAAGACAGCGTTCATGTCTCTGTGCAGTGTGCACACTAACACTCCCAACTAGAAGACTGTTAACCAGGATAAAACCTGTTGGTCCTTCATAAATATTTCCTATTGTGACCTACCTGAGAATCCACTAACTGTATCACCTGCTGTTTGTCACTCTGATTAGTTCTCCCTCTCTCTCTCTGGCCCTGTCTGTCAGGTTTCTACCTGCTCGTCTCTAGTTGAGGAGAACAAAGCCGTGCACACCAGTAGCCAGACAGACAGCAGTGTTCAGTGGGATCCACTGGTTGGAGACACAGTAGAAGAACAGAAGGAGGTGATGGATGAGACTGGGGACCCCCTGAAACCCTCCACCGTCCGGTTTGTTCTGGAGGAGAGCAGCGGCTACATGGAGCCCACCTTACGGATCTTGGCTGTTCTGCACACAGTCATTTCCTTCTTCTGCATCATTGGATACTATTGTCTCAAGGCAGGTTCAATGAATGTATCCTACATATCTTCTAGGATTTGTTTTGGTTGAAACTAAAGAGGGTTTGTATCTTGCTGTGTGTGTGTGTGGGTGGGGGGGTGGGGGGGGGGGGGTGCAGGTGCCGCTGGTGATCTTTAAGCGTGAAAAGGAAGTGGCAAGGAAGCTGGAGTTCGATGGTCTTTACATCACAGAGCAACCTTCTGAGGACGATATCAAAGGACAGTGGGACAGACTGGTGATCAATACACAGTGAGTGGACCAGCAGCACATGTCTCTGTGGGACAGGAAGGTGTTTTAGTTACTGAAAGTCATGTACCAGCAGCTAGATGGTGGAGAGAGAGAGAACCAGAGCTGCAGCTTGGACACCACAGATGGACAGGTGGTGCAGTCCATAAAACATTCACTTATTATTAGTTAGTTCATTTAACGCCAATCCACCAGGCTGGACACATTGAGTTTCTAATGTTCTCCTGATGTTCTTCTTCCAGGTCTTTCCCAAACAACTACTGGGACAAGTTTGTGAAGAGGAAGGTGGGTGTTAGTCTGTGGAACGTGTTGTGCACCAGTGGTGAACTTTGAACTTCAGTAGTCTGTTCTTTACTGATGAACTTGAACTGAGCACAGCTCAAAGTGGGGACTGTAAACGTTCTTATCTTCGTCTGTGAGCAACTGCTGCAGACCTTTAGAACAAACATCTGCTGCTTCATGAACCTTCAGAACAAACATCTGCTGCTTCATGAACCTTTAGAACAAACATCTGCTGCTTCATGAACCTTTAGAACAAACATCTGCTGCTTCATGAACCTTTAGAACAAACATATGCTGCTTCATGAACCTTTAGAACAAACATCTGCTGCTTCATGAACCTTTAGAACAAACATCCGGTGCTTCATGAATCTTTAGGAGAAACATCTGGTGCTTCATGAAAATTCAGATTAAACATCTGGTGCTTCATGAACCTTTAGATCAAACATTTGGTGATTCATGAACCTTTAGGAGAAACATCTGGTGATTAATGAACCTTTAGAACAAACATCTGGTGATTCAAGAACCTTTAGAACAAACATCTGGTGCTTCACGCAGTTAAAGGGGTATGATACTTTTAACAAGGAAGGGCATGTTGCTGTCAGCATGTACAAGCCCATACACACAGGAGGTGTCCTGTGTTTGTGAGGACCTGCTGATAAACTAGGTGTAAAAACTGAAGGTTTAGCCTTTAAAACTTGAGGAGGTGAAAACCTGCGGATCCCAGCTGGCATCAGAATACGATGCCAGTCTGCTTCATGTGCAGCCAGTGTAACAGCACCAATGTGTCTATCGAGGACGAGTCATCAGATGATGCTGTACAGAAATAAAACCTGGTTCTGGTTCTCCATCAAGTCAACATGTTGCGTTTCAGTCAGATATTCTAATACATAACATCATCAGAATGAAACATTTTAGTTACTTACAGTAGTATGCAAAAGTTTTAAGAAGGTGTGATAAAATGCTGCATAAAAAGATGATTTCACTAGTATAAATTATAATAGTTTATTTTATCATTTGAAACGTGAATCACATCAATATGTTCTGTGAACATCAGTTTCATTCAGAACAGAGTTGGTTCCACAAACTCAGGGATGTTCTGGGCTCCAGCTGTTCTGATGAGACAAACATATAAATATTACTGTAGTTCTGATTTAGCAGGATGTTGTTAGCTAACTGAAAAGCTGTAGCGTGAAACAATTGTTTAGATTACTCCAATGCCATTCTCTTTGGTATCTCCAAAACAGCTTTATCTCGCCTTCAGCTGATTCAGAATGCGGCTGCTCTGTGCATTATCGCATACGTTTTAAAATTCTATTGTTTGTTTTTAAGGCCTTGAATGGTTTGGCCCCTGCATACATTTCAGAGCTACTCACGCCGTATGCTCCCGGCAGGTCCCTCCACTCTGCTAATCTCCACCTATTGCAGATTCCTAAAACGAGCTGCAAATCCCATGGTGAACGAGCTTATTCTGTCTGTGCCCCAAAACTTTGGAATGAACTCCCATTGGAGATCAGACTCTCTACCTTCATTCTGGTTTTTAAGTCTTGTTTAAAGACTCACTTTTATTCTGACACTTTTAGCCTAGCTCATACATCTGGGCTCATTTAACTATTGTATTTTTATCTTTTTACATGCTGTTTTAACTGTTTTATTACTGCTTTTATGGCATGTTGTTTTAATCTGTGCTTTATCAAATAAATGGTATGTTATGGTAATCATAGAAAGTTATCCTTCACACACTGGCTACATGTGAAGAATTGATGCTGTTTTAAAGTTACAGCTGATCACAACAAATTTTGATTTCATTTAGATTTTTTTTCCACTGCCTAAAACTTTTGCTCAGAACAGTAGGTTGTGATAAACTGATAACTGAAAAAGAACTAGTTGATTTTGAAGCTTTTGCTTCAGTTTAGAACGTTTACATGATGAATTCAGACTGAATCTGTTTGAACTTCAAGTGAGTTCCTGTGAAGAAAGAAGTTGTACAACACTAAAATGAGATTGTTCCTTCTCGTCCTCAGGTGATGGATAAATATGGGGAGTTTTATGGTCATGACCGCATCAGTGAGCTGCTGGGATTGGATAAAGCTGCGCTGGACTTCAGTGATGCTCACAAAAAGAGGAAGCCAAGGAAAGACAGCTCACTAGCTGCTGTGTTAGTATTCTGTTTGACTTTGAGAGAGAGAGAGATAGGGAGGAAGAGACACACTCACAGAAGGAGGACAGGCAGATCTTAGTAATGGAATTTATCCAGCTCCAGTGGTTTTTACTACAAGATGAAGTTATATTTACTGTAATCTGTCCTGATGGTGATTGAGATCATTTGACTTCCTGCAGTAACGATTAGCAGCTACAGACACGATAACTCACCAGTTTGACTAGTTTAGTTAGTGATACTGAAGCTCCTCCTCCATTACAGTGAGTTTTCAGAATGTCTGTGTTCAAACAGTTGCAGCATTTATGGTGTTCAGGTTGGATTTGTTCCTCCTCTTCATCCTCTGAAGGCCCAACCTCCTCTTCCTCCTCTTCCTCTCCTGACAGGCTGAACTCCATTGATGTCAAGTACCAGATCTGGAAGCTCGGGGTTGTTTTTACTGACAATGTGAGTGTTTAGATACACAAACCATCCAACATCCACATCCACATGTAGGTTACAGACTCCACCTCCAGGGTTCGAACCCCACCCCAGGACTGTAACCCCTCCTTATAATTAAATGGGACATTGTCTTGATTTAAAAATAGAAAATACACCTGAACTTTTTGCTTCCAGGGATTGATTCTATTATTCACACAGTTTGTATCCTGCTGTTTCATGTTCACATAGTTTTTTCCTATACGTTTATAATATTTATTACGTGCTAAAACAGTTTTTAAAAGATGAGATTCTAGTTCCAACCGTGCTAATTGTAAACAATATTGCAAGGCTTCACTTTCCAATATCAGAAACATCGGAAACATCCGGTCTAGATTTTATTCATGTCT
>SSNP01000123.1:456774-501774 GCA_006937955.1 Pachypanchax playfairii | reverse complement strand
ATGGTGATGATGATGATGGTAATGATAGTGATGGTGGTGATGATGGTGATGATGATGATGATGGTAATGATGATGGTGATTATGGTGATGATGGTAATGATGATGGTAATGATGATGGTGATTATGGTGATGATGGTGATGATGATGGTAATGATGATGGTGATGATGTTGATGGTAATGATAGTGATGGTGGTGATGATGGTAATGATGATGGTGATGATGATGATGATGATGATGGTAATGATAGTGATGATGATGATGTCACTCCAGGCTCAGAATGAATGAATCCCTGTTGAATCATGTTTTTTTTTCTTCTTTGACATAATCAAATCAACATGATTCATATTTGGTCTTTTCAGGTTTTTCACTTGTTAAAATACATTTCTACATTTCCTACACATTCAAAAGCAGAAGCTCTTTAAGGCCACCCCCCCAGCCCCCCCATCCTGAGCTGCTGTTTAAATCCTGTAAGCACATGTTTTGGCTGGGCTTCTGCTGATGGCTTTGGACTGTGACCTCCGTCTCTTCTGGTTAATAATCTGTAAACTGACGTCTGACTGGAGGAAGTCGGCATCCTGTCCAGCCGGTCCTGTAAAAGACTCCATGTATGGACAGAACATCACGGGTCAGGGCTTTCAGTCTTGATGGTTTTTACCCTCGGGCTCTGTTGGCTCTCCAGTGGAGCTCCTTTTGGATCTGTTTGTTAATGTTCTTTCATGAATCAAACACATTCCTGACACATGTTACACTGACAAAGATGAGTATTGTTCTCTGTCTTTGCCCCGTTAATATAATAAAAGCTACTAATGAAGCAGAGCAGGGTAACTTCCTTATACAGGAGAAATGTTATTCAGAAGTTTATTTTTTATTCCTTTTCTTTATAATAAGAATGACTGTGTTTTGATACAAGTCCAGTCTGCAAAGCTCTGTCTTATTATGGAGAGGATACAGTGGACAATCAGCTGTTTCTGGCTAACAAGGTGTCTATAAAAGGAATTTATGTGTTTTAGAGGTTGGTAGGAATCTTTCTGTCACCTGGAACAAACTAATCCCCCACAGCCAGCCACCCATAGCCCCGTCTGGTTCCTATTAAGGGTGGAGAGCATCAGATCTGACTTGTCTGTGTGTGAGGAAAGTGACAGGAGAGAGATGAACTGGTGAAAACATCCAGCTGTGGAAGCTTTTCTTCCTGATCCTGGTTTTGTACAGCAGGAGATGGTAATCAGAGTAATCTGAGCTGATGTCAGAGCAGCCTGTCAGTCTAAATGTTTATTTATTTAATTACTTATTGTCAGGAAGATACCAAAAACTAGTTGAAGACAGCTCAGCTGGCTGGACAGTATACTGTATATATGTATGTATGTGTTATGTTGATGAATGGAGGCCTTTGCATTGAAAAGCAATTCATTCATGGAGGCAACGATTAGTTTTTGGTTCCATTCTGGACTCTTTATAGATAAATAGATTTATCTATTATTCTCCTGTCCACATTATTGTGGCCTGAAGGGACAGATGCACCAAAACAAGGTCAAAATTAAAGGTCCACTGGGGCAGTGAAAGACTTCCTGTTCCAGGACCAACCTGTCAACCTTCCAGCTGTAGGAAAGAACTCTACCTTTCCACAGTGTTTCCTCTCTCTTAGTGCTGTTTCTGTCACTCTTTTATACAGTGCTACATGTTCCACATGTATGTTGGTGTGCGGGCAGGCGGTGGAATAGGTGACCAGATCGAGGACCCTGCAGGTGATGAGTACGAGATCTACCGCATCATCTTTGACATCACCTTCTTCTTCTTTGTTATTGTAATCTTACTGGCCATCATCCAGGGTAAGACACGTGCGCACCCTTTTCCTAACCTTAACCATTACTGATTTATAACTAACCCTAAGACTAACTAAAACTCTATTCCCACCATACCTATAAACCTAACCCCTAACCCTAAAAAGGGGAGTCCCCCTCATGGGGACCAGGCTTTGGTCCCCACAAGAACCCTCGGACCCCAGAAAGATAGTAAAAGTCAGGAAACGGGTCCTCAGGAGGTCAGAAAAACAAGCCCATGCATACACACATACACCCAGGGTTGCTGCATCAGCTCATTTTAAAGTAGAATGTTTTGGGGTGTCCTGACATCAGTTGTTCTGCCTGCAGATATGAAAACTTACATTTGGAAACAAACAACACTGATTAAATCACATTATCCATTTATGCTCTTTGTTTTAGACCAACACTACCAGCATCAGATTTTACTCTGACACAGTGTCACAGGGAGGTTTAGGTGTACTGGTGGTCAGTCTGGTTGTGACAGTTGACAGTCTTTCAAATTTGTTTTGCTCTTTGCTGAACTGTATTTTGTCTTTCATGTCTGGAGTAGCGCTGCACATGGCAGCAGCTTTTTGAAGTAGTTTTGTGATATTACACAATAACTTTTATATTTGCTTTTCATGAATTTTACTCTACTGAGTATGTTTTTATTCTAGTTTGGATTAAGTGCTGATTGAAGGATTTTTGCTACATTACTTTTTTGTGATGTGTAACCATGGCAACGAGAGACTTGTTTAGAGGAAAGAGCTAGTGGACATTTCTAAGGCTCAAATACTCAAACTGAGACCCTCAAATCCCTGATGAGTTAAAAAGAAAAAGACGTGGATGCAGAGCAGGAACAAAGAGAAGAGGGAGACAAGGAAGTTTAAACCTTCTTCTATCAGTCAGACTGATGAAAGTGAGATCACTTGTTAATAAGATCGATGAACTTGAAACTCTGTTGAAGACCAAGCCAGAGTATCAAGAATGCAGCATTATGTGTTTAACTAAAGGAGCAAATCCTGGACTACAAAGTGTTTCTGCCTGATTTTCAAACAATACAGGCAAACAGAGATCTGAAGAGGAGCGGCACAAGAAAAGGAGGTGGTAGGATAGCTGTCCTTTTTAACAAAAGATGGTGCCATCCTGGACATGCTGTTGTGAAATATCGTCTCTGTAGTCCACATACTGAACTATTAGCTGTTAGTTTTTATCCATATGATCTACAGAGGGAGATCACCATGTTATTTTAGTAGCAGTTTACATTCCACCATCAGCTGATGCGACTCTGCATATGATGTCGTTTGCTCAGTTGATGCTGAACTACAGACCCAACACAAATATATTTGTATCAACATCTGGAAAATTTAATTATGCGTCTCTCTTTTCTACACTTCAAACATTTCAAAAGTTTGTCAGCTGATCCACCAGAGAAAACAAAACACTGGACTTGTTCTATGCAAATATCAGGAATACATACAGGTCCTTTGTACGACCTGCTCTTGGCAAGGCAGACCATAATCTTGTTTTTCTCTGTTCTGTGTATAAACCCATGGTCCAGAGGCAACCTGTGATCAAAAGAACCGTAAGGAGGTGGTCACAGGAAGCTGAAGAAATTCTTTGAGGATGATTTGAGGTTACAGACTGGGATGCACTCTGTGAGCCACATGGATAGGACATCAATGCTATGACTGACTGTGTAACTGATTCACCAGAAACCTGAAAGAACTACTGAACAAGAAAAAAGGGCTTTCAGGGAGGGAGACAGCAAAGTATTGAGACGTAGACAAGAAGAACTTAAAATCAAGATTAGAAGCAACAAGGTGGTGTACAGGAACAAGCTGGATAACAAGCTCCAGCAAAAAACTATAAGAGATGTGTGGTCAGGGATGAAGAAGATCACAGGCTTTAAACAGGAGGAGGATCACTTAAATGGAAGTCTGGATAGAGCCAATGATCTGAACATGTTCTTCAACAGGTTCAGTTTAGAGACAAGCTCAGCATCTTCCTCTCCTGCTGCAAGCCAAACAGACCTCTCACCATTCCTTCATCCACAGCTTCCCTGTCACACTTCAACTGTCTCACCTTCTACCTCAATCATGGATCCTGTTTCTGGTGCTTTTCCATCATATTCAACAACAGCAGAAGAAGCTGGTGTCCCCATTGCCTCTACCTTCCACTTGTCTGTATCTGGCAGTAAGGTGATGAAGCAGCTGGAGAGACTGAACAGAAACAAGGCAGCTGGTCCAGATGGTGTTAGCCCACCGTCTGACACAATCTAAAGACCCATCACCATATTGAAAACCAAAACTTTAATTAAATAACAAAACTGAGATTGTGATCATCATTATATCAGACATGCAAACACAAAGGTTTCATGTTTCACTTAGCAAACTGAGTGGGGTGGTCCATCAGTGGTCCATGTGTGAGAACACTGAAATAAATTGTAGACTCAAACCTTCAAAGGTTTCAGACCTGACTGTTTAATTTGCTCTTGTGCTCTGTGAAACTTTAGGATTGATCATAGATGCTTTTGGAGAACTGAGAGACCAGCAAGAACAAGTCAAAGAAGACATGGAGGTAAAACGCACTGTGCATCTTTACCTGACATTCACATGGAAACTTGTATTTTATTCCAAAAAGATGTTAGAAAAGATAGAAACATGTTGATAACGCTTAACACTATTCTTGCACTTTTGCAGACCAAGTGTTTTATCTGTGGAATAGGAAATGACTACTTTGACACAGTACCACATGGCTTTGAAACGCACACTCTACAGGAGCACAACTTGGCAAACTACTTGTAAGTATATGTAGGGGTTTTCATGTTTGTCCCTTTTACTGTAGCAGGTACAGAGGTTATGCACATAATGTCATCACTGGTGTGTTACCCTGGGCTTACACCTGCTCTAACAGTCAGTCCCTTGATGAAGATCATGTAAGAGATGAAGAAGCAGAGCTATTGTGTAAATGATTGTATATAACGTTTCAGTAAAAACTTGGAGCAATTGTTTTACAAACTTCCAGAAGTGAAGAGAAAGAAACCTGCTGGAGTTTTTAGGGTTTTATGTTTGGCTGTTTTTCAAGTATGTAGCCTGCATGAAACACCAAAACCAAATTGTAATATCTGGAACAGTGTTCAGGAACATCTGAGTATGAGCTGGAGGTCAGCCAAGAGTGGAGGAGAAAAACAGAGCTGAGATACTGTGAGACTTCCAGATTCAGATGGACAAACATGTGATGCTAACCAGATGGACATAGTGCTAGTCTCCAAACTGAAGAAGAAGAAGGCAATATTGATGTAGAGACCCCAAGTGATACTAACATCAAGAACCTAGAGAATTAAGAGGGCTGAACAGTGAGTGAAACAGTACAATCAAAACTGAGTATTTATGGTGGGAGGAGTGATTATAAACTGGAAACAGCTGATTGACAGATGAGGGTAGGTGTGAGGAATGAACTGACGGAAACTGAGGGAGGTAATAGTCACTGAAAGAACTTCATCAAATACAAAAACTCCTTACAAAAACTTAACCTACCAGGATTACATCACAGGTGGCTCAGAAGAAGACTTTAGCTAAGTTTAGGTCTTGGTTTGTGAATGTGCTTGTATTGTTGATAAAATGTATTTTTTTCTAAGAAATGTTTATTTGTTTGTTTCAGATTCTTTCTAATGTATCTCATCAATAAGGATGAAACGGAGCACACTGGCCAGGTAAACTACCTTTTTTTACTTTTAGTCTCCCTTTTTAAAAAGTCCTGTAAAACCTGTATCAAGTTTGACTTATTCAATTCCAAAAGTGGCAGCCGTCATGCGGATATGTTGAATTCATAGTTTAAAATGTTCAAACATTTATAACCTTCTGAGTTTCAAAATAAAGTAAAATCAACCTCAAAAAAACATTTAACCCATCATGTTCTGTTCATACCTGTTTTACCAAAAATAAATCAAAACACAGAGACAGTGAATGAAAAACTGAGTCCACTCCATGATCCAGCAGCTTGTTGAACCTCCTTCAGCAGCAAGAACCTTCAGTCATCTTTAGTTGGACCTCATCAGCATCTCAGTCAGGTTCAGGTCTCTGAAGGTCTACCAGCATCTCAGTCAGGTTCAGGTCTCTGAAGGTCCACCAGCATCTCAGTCAGGTTCAGGTCTCTGAAGGTCCACCAGCATCTCAGTCAGGTTCAGGTCTCTGCAGGTCCACCAGCATCTACGTCAGGTTCAGGTCTGGACTCTAGATCATTGCGGCACCTTGATTCTTTTCTTCTTCAGCCATCCTGCTGTAGATCAGCTGCTGTGTTTGGATCATGGTTCTGGTTCCTGACCCAGTTTGATCTGAGCTTCAGAACTTTAGAACTCTTTGGTTTCCAGAGGTCGACTCGGTGACTGCAAGGTGTTCTGGTCCTATGGCTGCAGAACAAGCCCAGACCATGTTCCCTCCCCCACCGTGCTGATTGGTTTTCATCTTGTCTCTGTGTGTTTTGAACATCTTGTTCCTGCAGCTCTTCTAACAAACAAACACTGCAGTCCTTTTCTAACCGAACTGTCATCAACTTTTATCCTGCTAACTGAAGCCTGGAGAGTTTGAGATGCAGCTTTTGGGGTTTTGTTAGCAAGTTTCGGCCTGGAGTTACTGATTTATCTGTTTCTGTGTCCAACCATCTGTATCACTGTCATGTTGGAACAGATGGAAACAGTTCTTCTTATATTGTTAAACATTTAGCATTTCAATGTTTGAAGGAAATGAACCAGATTTACTCAGAAGATCTGAATGTAATGACCTCATGATGTCAATCCTCTGTCCTTCCTCCTGTCTCTCTTTTAGGAGTCTTATGTATGGAAGATGTATCAGGAGCGTTGCTGGGAGTTTTTTCCTGCTGGTGACTGTTTCCGGAAACAATATGAGGATCAGCTCAACTGACCCGGTCCTGGAATAAAAACTCTACCCCTCTCCATCGTCTCCTTGTCATGGCACTCTCCTGCCATCAGCCTTCTGTTTGTTCCACAGAGGAACAACCCCTCCCCCCATTTCCTGATTCAGGAGAGTCCACAAACCCTCCCTGAGTCATCCGTCATGGATTCAGCTCGCCAGCTCCTTCTTAATCTTCAGCACACTTTGTTTGGAATGCTTCAAGAACTTTGTACATAATATATCAGATTATATGCTGTATTATATGTAACTTGTGGCACGTCAAGGCTTTTGGCTCCGTTTTTTTTTTTTTTTTTTGGTTTCATTATAAGATTCATACAACTGACCGTAAAATGCAAAAAATACAAAGACATGATGCTGGATTTGAGGATGAAACATGAATCAGGATGGTGATGGAACCTGAAGAGGCCTGTGTCATGTGACTTCATGTGGTTAGGGTCATGTGCATCAACCTCTCTTTCTTTAAGTTCAACAGCTCAGAAATGTCACAGCAGGAAGGTAAAGACACGTCCTGTATATAAATGACCTGAATGTGTTGCTGTACTCTTTCTAATCAGTGTTTCCAGATGATGTTGTGTCCACGCCGTGTCCATGTGAAGATCTTCTTAACCAGCTGGTCACTATTAACAACACAATCAAGTCCTCCATTCCCCTTCAAACCTTACTGAGTAACACACGTCCCTAAAACAGGTTGAGTAATCTTCAGTTTTTTATGTTACATTCCTGAAAATGATTGAACACATGCAGACTCCTGCAGAAAGTACCACAGTCCTACAGAACATCATCTCCATAGAAGCTCAGACTGGAGGTTCTGACCTCGTGGTGACCCCAAACCTGTTCAGCCCAACACGAGCTGTTAAAGGCACCCTGCACTGAGAATGTATGTTAAGGACAGCAGGTGATGGAGGATTCAGTGCCTTATAGAAGAATAGATACACAGGAGCTGTGTGTGTGCGCGTGGGGGGGGGGGGGGGGGGGGGGGGGTGTAATACCAAGTGGGGTGCTGACAAAAAATATTCACATTTGAAAAAAAAACAACCTTATTTTGAAAAACATGTCAATTTAAAATTAAAGTCTCATTTTAATTTAAACTAAAACTGAGTTCAGCTCATCGATAGTAAAAACAGGAGATTTACCTTTCTCACCTGGTTTGGTACTACTTGTGTAAAATGATCCAGTTCTTTGGAACAGGTTCAGAAACTTTCTACCAGGTTAAATATCTGATGAGCCAGTCTGAACCGACCCAACCCCCAAATCCTCCACAATAATAGAAGATGCAGCAGTTTAACCTTAAAGGATGCTAAAGTTTGGTACCATGAAGCAACTGGTCCCACTAAGTCTTCAGTCGTCTCCCCTTCCTGTTTACTCTGACAACATTTCCTGCTTTCAGCATCAAATCGCTCTCCAGGATTTCCAGGTCTGGGTCAGTACAGGAAGCACAGCGTCTCGTCTACAGGTTCAGATCTTCTTATTTCAATGCTTTTATTTATTTAAAATAAACTCCATAGCCTGATTTCCTGTCTGCTCAACTTTAAGGTCCAATACTTCACAATAAGAGTCATCTCAGGGTGTTTTACTAAAACCAGTTCATGTCAGGTTACATGTAAAGCTATTCATTCGGATTCATCTGTTTAAGCATCACAGCAACACGTTAGTCTTCCATGTGTGAAGCTGTTGTCCTACAGCTGTTAAAGGAAACCTGCAGTATTACTCTGACGTAGTTTCTCTTTTATCCTGCCTCGTGTTTTATAGATTCTAATCCATCACAGCTCAGACAACCATGTTATCCCTTTGCTGACAAGATGAACTCCTAACTAGCAGTAATTAGTAGGTCAGAGATCAGATCTCTAAGTTTAACACACCTTCTGGTTGCTTCTTTCATAAACATATAGAATACTAGTTTAAAGTAAAGCTTTAAAGTTTTCTCCACATACTTTCCATCTTTTATACGTTGATACGATGGATTTATTTAAAAGGCTCAGAAGTGTTGATGAACAGAAACATCAGTAATGTCTCGTAGAAACTGATAAGTCGCTGCATGTGTTTAAAACAGACTCTGTCAGGAATCCACATGATGTTTTATTAGAATGAAGCATTTTAGGATTTGTGTCGTACTGTGTTTAGATGTGAGATTTACTAAAACTTATTTGCCACATTTCATTTCAAATTAAAACAGAAAGCTCCTGCTTTACTCTGATTTTTTATAAAACTTCTTAGTGAAAACTATCTTTAAGTACCGTTTGGTTAGAAGATCAAGCAATAGTTGTTTGGGATGTGACAGGAGGGCCAGAAAAGATCAAATCATTTCCTCAGTGTTTCATCTGCTGCTGACTTCATGTGTTTATTTAGTGACAGTTGAGGTATAGAAACATGATGGTTCCTCGTACGCAGGTTGGACTGAGCGGGTTCCAGCTGCTGTTTGCTGGTGTGTAGTAGAGACTTTGTTCAGGGTGAAGATGTGTCTGAAGTCAGAAACCAAACAGGAAGCTGCGTTCTGAAGACCTGAAATGTTTATTTAAATATAAATAATGTGCATTTTTTAATAATCTGCTACATGCTGATGTTTAACTCTTGTAATGGTCGAGGCGTATAGACCTGATCTTTGTGACATCAGAGCAGTGCTTTGAAGCAGGACTGGGTTCTAATGAGGTCTCTTCAGGTTTAATACTGGTTCTGCACACAGACTGCAGTGGTTCCAAAGTTCTGCCAGATCTGCACCGGATCTCCATTCTGGTTTTGACTGCTGCCGCTGTTTTACTGTCAGGCTGGATTAGGTTTTATAATCCTGAGATTTGGAAAGACATTTTATTTGTTCTTCTTATGGGCATGTTGAAGTGGTTTTACGGGCCCCAGCAGGATGGAGCTGCTGCTGTTGTGTTGGTTAATTAGTACTTCCTCCAGGACGATCCTTTGCAGCGCGGTCACCTGGTTTAAACTATTCAAGTAACATTTAAAATGTCTCAGAAGTATTACTTTAATTTATTATCTTTTTAATGTATATTCAGGATTGTTTATTCTGCGTATGAAATAAAAAGCCAAAGTGTGAAAAATTACTCAGAAAACACTAAAGAGCAAAATGAAAAATGTATTAATGTAATTTAACAACATCTGTATAAGATGCAGTAACGATTATTTCTAAAAGGAAAATTAATATTTGTATTTACCAGTGATGGATATATAAGAAGAGTATGGGGGGGAGGGGGGTACAGTTGTGATTGGACTGTGCAGGAGTGATGACTGTAGAACAACATGAAGAATGTGTCTCTCACATCTGGAACCAGCCAATCAGAGTGCGGATTGTTTTCATATGTCATGCTTTTTTATACCAATGCAATACATTCTGAGTATCATAAATAAATGACAAAGATCATGTAAAAATACTTATTTTCCATAAAGGGACATGTTTAGTTTGACACACAGGTAGTGCAACGTGTGCACCTTTGAATGGACTCGTGCTACTTCTGACAGATAAACATGTAAAAGAAGTAAATGAATGAATGGATATGCATGATCTGAAAAAATAAAAACTTATTTATAAACTTGTAAGATGTCGTATTTTTTATCAGGTTTTGTGTAGTTCATGTTCTGGTTTTGGGTTTAACATAAAAACACAAAGTGTTCAGATGATTGTGGTCAATTTCATCCTGCTAAGGAAGGTTGTTTGTAAACAATCATCTTGTTTTAAATAAAAATAGGAGATGATTGTTGACTTCAGGAGGAGAAAGAATCAATCAGCAGTATTTCCATCCTAGGAGAGGAGGTGGAGGTGGTGGAGGAATACAAGTACCTTGGAGTTCAGCTGGATAACAGACTAGAGTGGAAATGCAACACAGAATACATCTACAAGAAAGGTCAGAGCAGACTCTACTTCTTAAGGAAGCTGAGATCTTTTAATGTCTGCACTAAGATGTTGCAAATCTTCTATAGGTCTGTTGTGGAAAGTGCAATCAGCTTTGCAGCCATCTGCTGGGGCAGCAGCATCAGAACCAGAGACTTGAAGAGAATCAACAAACTGATCAGGAAAGCTGGATCTGTGCTGGGAGTATCTCTGGAGCTGCTGGAGCTGATTGTACAAAAAAGAATGCTGGACAAACTGATGAAGATGATGGAGGACTCTTCTCACCCTCTGCACGACACAGTGATCAAACAACAGAGTGTGTTTAGTGAGAGGCTTCTTCAGGTCCGATGCAAGACCAAAAGATCATTCCTGCCTGCAGCCATTAGCCTCCACAACAAGAACAGACCTTGATCGTTATTATTATATTATTGTCTTCATTATTGTTTTTATTGTTGGACAAAAAAAAAAAAAAACTACTACAACGTTGAATTTCCCTTCTGGGATAAATAAAGTACTTTTGTTTCATTTCATTTCATTTCATTGTTTTTATTTAACTGCCTTTATGAAATAAGATGGTGATAAATACCGTGAGGATGGAGGACCTGCGCCGCACCATCATGTTTCAATCTGTTCTTCTCCTGGTGAATAAAACAAGACTGAAATAATGAAATCACAGGACTCCGAAAGAGTGTAAAATGTTTAGTTTTAATTTTTTCTATCAGTTATTGTGAAACTGTCTCATTAATAAAATTCTATAAATGTAAAATGTGTCAAAAAACATTCATGTAGAAGGTAAAGATGGAGTTGAGTGCTGTGACCCTGCAGACCGTCGTGTCATGCAGCGAGTTAAAGCATCATTTAAATTTATTGTATAACTAATTCACTAGTTTTAAACTCTGTTTTCATTATTTGGGGTAATGCAAATAAAGTTCAAAAGCAGACAGATGTTTGTTCTAAACAGGAAGTGAAGTAACATTCAGCATGTCTAACCTTAACAAACATTTAAAGTAGTAAAACCTTAAAGAGGGAAACTCTTCATGTTTCCACAGATTTCACCTGGAAGCCAAACATCAACAGGTTTTTGTGAGTACTGTATATCTAACCTTTGGACCCTGGTCTTCTGGGTTAAGGTCGAGTTTGTTTCAAACATTTCTAATCTCCTGGGTCTCATGACAGACCAGATCAGATCTGAGACAGATGGACTGAAGCTATGGTCAGAGGCGGAGCTGGAGGATCCGGTCACACAGTGACTGGTGGTCAGAGCTGAAAGCTGAAGCTGTGGAGCAGACAGGATGTCCCGCTGAAGACCTGGACCTGTAGTGGGCTGCAAGTAAGATGACTGTTTCTCTTTCTTAACATTTTATTAAACTCTTTGATCAATATGGCAGAAATATTTGATGATCAGGACATTCAGGTGATATGAAAGATACTTAGAGAAAATACAGATCTTTCATATTCATTAGATTTACTTATAGAGCGATGATGATGATGATGATGTCACTGGTTTTTCTTTCTCACATATTCTGGAATTTTCTTAACCAACTTTTCAACACGTGTGAGTCATGACATTGTTATGAAACGTCACATGGATCTTTAATCTGAGCTGCATGCGGTTTTTCACCATGTCTTGAGACGGTCTGACGGTTGTACAGGATCAAGTCTGGACTCGGTTCAGACTAGTTCATGTGAGAAACTCAGATTTCATGCTCAGATCCACTCTCATGCATCGCAGCCTGATCAGTTCTGACAGCGATGTTCCTGCTGATTCATCAGAAGCTTCTCACTGCAACATGATGATCAGGACAATGTCTTTCTACTCAGTCTCTTTAGGTCCAGGTGATGACTGTTATTCTGGCTCGACAGCGTAAATAATGTAAAAGTACAGATTTGTAGTTTTTATTATAAACAAGGCAGTAAATAAGGTTGTAAATGAGACAGTAAAGTACTTTTATTTTCCATAATCTTGTCATATAGAAGCTTGTTGAGTCTGTGAGTCTCCATAGAGACATAAAACCACCCCGTCCTGATCCGGGTCTAGAGCTGAGACATTTCTAAAAGGAAACCTAATGACACGCCTGACTGATATGTACTTCTGTGTAACAGTTTGTAGTACATGTGAAAAACTCAGAACAAAGTACAAACAACATGATTAAGTCTAAAAGTATTGTATTTACTAAATACTAAAATGTTTGTAGATAAATAGAAGTTTCCTTTGAACAAAGAGTTAAACCCAAATTTCACTTTTTTATTGCAAATAATCAGTTTTTATTTTAAACAATTCCTTTGAGGGCAACAACAAATTCAACTCCTCATCCTTGTATATAATATATGGGATGATCGAGTTTTAGACTGATGAGTATAAAATACATTTTCTCTCATCTTTGTAGTTTATACAGAAATATTGAACATTTCTTTATTTATTTTAAATATAAATATTCAGTTAAAGTATGACAGCTGTTTCTCCGCTACGTGTGTGTATAAAGGCACCAACTGAAGGATTTTGTGAGAATGATGATTGTGGCTTTAATTAGTACAGCCTGTATTAGTGATGTCAGCGGTTCTTTACAGGCTCTGCTAATCGATGCCAGAATCAGCAGTACGAGGAGGCTGAAGATCGACAGCTGTGTCTTTGTGTCATGTGACGACAGCGCTGTGTTCATTATGAAATGTACATGTAGATGAATGTCTGCAGTAAAAACACGTGATGAGGAACATTTTCAATAACTTGGGACATCTGTGGGACTTTCAGGTGACGGATCAATCCTCTGTAATGTTTAGTGGTGTTAGGTTGGACCCAAAGGTGCAGCAGGTAAAACTGGTTTCATATAAAAACACAAAGACAAACAGACAGACTGAAGAAAGACGATCCAAAGACCCAGAATTGAACATGTACAGAGAATCTGATGCTGCAGGTGTGTGTGTGTGTGTGTGTGTGTGTGTGTGTGTGTGTGTGTGTGTGTGTGTGTGTGTGTGGGTTTGTATTTCTGACCTCCTGGGGACCCGTTTCCTAACTCTTTCTGGGGTCCGAGGGTTCTTGTGGGGACCGAAGCCTGGTCCCCATGAGGGGGACTCCCCTTTTTAGGGTTAGGGGTTAGGTTTATAGGTATGGTGTGAATAGAGTTTTAGTTAGTCTTAGGGTTAGTTATAGATCAGTAATGGTTAAGGTTAGGAAAAGGGTTTGGGTTAGGTATAAATCTAGTTACTAAAATCAATGGAAGTCAATGGACGGTCCCCATAAGGATAACAAAACACACTTGTGGGTGTGTGTGTGTGTGTGTGTGTGTGGGTTTGTATTTCTGACCTCCTGGGGACCAGTTTCCTGACTTTTACTATCTTTCTGGGGTCCGAGGGTTCTTGTGGGGACCGAAGCCTGGTCCCCATGAGGGGGACTCCCCTTTTTAGGGTTAGGGGTTAGGTTTATAGGTATGGTGTGAATAGAGTTTTAGTTAGTCTTAGGGTTAGTTATAGATCAGTAATGGTTAAGGTTAGGAAAAGGGTTTGGGTTTGGTATAAATCTAGTTACTAAAATCAATGGAAGTCAATGGACGGTCCCCATAAGGATACCAAAACACACTTGTGTGTGTGTGTGTGTGTGGGTTTGTATTTCTGACCTCCTGGGGACCCGTTTCCTAACTCTTTCTGGGGTCCGAGGGTTCTTGTGGGGACCGAAGCCTGGTCCCCATGAGGGGGACTCCCCTTTTTAGGGTTAGGGGTTAGGTTTATAGGTATGGTGTGAATAGAGTTTTAGTTAGTCTTAGGGTTAGTTATAGATCAGTAATGGTTAAGGTTAGGAAAAGGGTTTGGGTTTGGTATAAATCTAGTTACTAAAATCAATGGAAGTCAATGGACGGTCCCCATAAGGATACCAAAACACACTTGTGTGTGTGTGTGTGTGTGTGTGTGTGTGTGTGTGTGTGTGTGCATGAGCGTGTGCATGAGTGTGTGTATAATAAATTTACTGCTGTAGCTTGTAACTCAATGTGTCTAATTAAAACTGCATGTCTAAAATCCCGCGTGCGATCTGATGCTGCACATATTCCTCACCAAACCTGCTCTGATCCCCGACCCGAGAAAGACAACAACATCCTGAGTTCAGCTCACTAATCATGTTCTCCAGAGCTGATCATCACACTTTGATTCGGATAAATAAAAACTCCTGTCGATTCAGTCCATGACAAGGAGTTCACGTATCTGCCCCGTCTTTTCTAGAGCAAAACTTCCCAAGATCCTCTGTCCTCCTCACGCCATCCTCCACACCTCTCTACTCCAACCAGCCACACTATACTCTGAGGCGTCCTCCAGCCAAACCCGCAGCTCCGTGTTAGCATGAACTGCTAACAAAGACTTTTCCACACGTGACCCAGCGAGTCACATGTCATAAAATCCCCTATGGCAAGCCAATAAGGTCATATATATTAAGAAAAAGAATGGTGAGAGTACAGTTCCCTGTGGTACTCCTTCACAGCCTTCAGTTTAAATCAGGTGTGTTGAAGCATCTAAGACATGCTGGACAGTGGATTTGGAAAACAGAGTTATAAAGTAAACACAGTTCAGTATAAGTACAGACTCTCAGAACAGCTGCACTCTATCAGCTGTGTCCTGGAAATAAAACAAGTGTACGGACCTGATGAAGGTCACAAAGGTCAAAGCAGTGACACAGGTGAAGATGTCGCAGCCTAAAGAAGTGGGACTATTTGTGGGACTTAAGAGGGACATTATGACTGTGGACAGTCTCACTTTGTCTTTTGATACGCTTTTATGACAAACAGCAGATCAATCAAGTCGTGGTGACCCAGAACTGCTCAGTTCAATGGGCTACAGTCGTGTCAAGAACCTGGTAACGCTATTCTGTGTAACTTGCAGTAACATGTAGTATCTCAATACTTGTTTCATAATGCAGTAAACAAATACACCTTGTGTAATATGTTACAATACAATCTGAAAAAGGAACAAAGAAATCCAAAGACTACGTAGTAACACGTGTGTACATGAAGAATTTACTGAAAACACTCGAACATTAAACTTTATGACACGATGTTGTTGCTTTGATGACTGAACTGCTTTAATCTGAGTCTCTGTATATTTTTTATAGAACCCAGATTTCCAGCGTTATGTAACTAACAACATGTTTCAGTGTTTGAATGACTTGTTTTCTTTTGCTCATCAGTTTTGGGTTGAACCACATTATTCTATGATCAGATACATCCTGATACTTTATCACTGTCTCCATACAAGGTAATGAAGAATAAGACTTGCAGTCTGGCACTTGGTAAGTCACCGTGTCAAACACGTTACCAGCCAGTAATCAGTATGTAAATATTCTACCTGTTTCTGCTCCTGGTCCAGGTCTTTAAGTCAGGAGTCTTTTAAAACACTTGGACGAGTCAGACACGTTCAACACGTTCAGGTTTTTGTTTTTTTCTTGCAGGTGTTGACTGATCACAATGAATCTGACTTCCAGCTTTGATTCGGTCCACTTCCTGTCCAACAAGTCATCTGGTATGTTACAACAAGGACACTTACCTGACTGGGACACGGTGGCACTTCGTCTCCACAGTCAGAGACTCCTTAAAAAGTCTTTACAATGTTGACTCGAAATTTCTTAAATGATCCAAAAGTGCTAAAACAATATTGTCCACATCTTCAGGTGTCTCTGACCAGCCGTCCTCCATGCTGCCTGAGACGGACGTGATTGATGTTTTAAGAGGAAACATCAGCAGCTCACCAGCTAACGGGACGTTACTGCAGCCGGTAGACGAGTTCGATCCATTAGGAGGACACACGGTCTGGCAGGTAATCAGTTCTGTTCTACTCATATGATGGGGAACAGGTTCTACTCACATGATGGGGAACAGGTTCTACTCACATGATGGGGAACAGGTTCTACTCACATGATGGGGAACAGGTTCTACTCACATGATGGGAAACAGGTTCTACTCACATGATGGGGAACAGGTTCTACTTACATGATGGGGAACAAGTTCTACTCGCATGATGGGGAACAGGTTCTACTCACATGATGGGGAACATGTTCTACTCGCATGATGGGGAACATGTTCTACTCGCATGATGGGGAACATGTTCTACTCGCATGATGGGAAACAGGTTCTACTCACATGATGGGGAACAGGTTCTACTCGCATGATGGGGAACATGTTCTACTCGCATGATGGGGAACATGTTCTACTCACATGATGGGGAACAGGTTCTACTCACATGATGGGGAACAGGTTCTACTCACATGATGGGGAACATGTTCTACTCACATGATGGGGAACATGTTCTACTCACATGATGGGGAACAGGTTCTACTCACATGATGGGGAACATGTTCTACTCACATGATGGGGAACATGTTCTACTCACATGATGGGGAACATGTTCTACTCACATGATGGGGAACAGGTTCTACTCACATGATGGGGAACAAGTTCTACTCACATGATGGGGAACATGTTCTACTCGCATGATGGGGAACAGGTTCTACTCACATGATGGGGAACAAGTTCTACTCACAAGATGGGGAACAGGTTCTACTCACATGATGGGGAACAAGTTCTACTCACATGATGGGGAACATGTTCTACTCACATGATGGGGAACAGGTTCTACTCACATGATGGGGAACATGTTCTACTCACATGACAAGGAACGGGTTCTACACATGTTCTACTCACATGATGGGTAACAAGTTCTACTCACATGATGAGGAACATGTTCTACTCACATGACGGGGAACAGGTTCTACTCTAGTATGTTGCAGGTTTTACTCATGTATGTAGTATGTTACATGTCTTGTTCATGTATGTAGTATGTTGCAGGTTTTACTCATATATGTAGTATTTTGCATGTCATGTTCATGTATGAAGTGTGTTGCAGGTTTTATCCATGTATGTAGTATGTTACATGTCTTGCTCATGTATGTCGTATGTTGCAGGTTTTATTCATGTATGTAGTATATTGCATGTTTTATTCATGTATGTTGTATGTTACATGTCTTGTTTATGTGTGTAGTATGTTGCAGGTTTTACTCATGTATGTAGTATGTTGCATGTCTTGTTCATGTATGTAGTATGTTGCAGGTTTTATTCATGTATGTTGTATGTTACATGTCTTGGTCATGTATGTAGTATGTTAAAGGTTTTACTCATGTATGTTGTATGTTACATGTCTTGGTCATGTATGTAGTATGTTAAAGGTTTTACTCATGTATGTAGTATTTTGCATGTCTTGTTCATGTATGAAGTGTGTTGCAGGTTTTATCCATGTATGTAGTATGTTACATGTCTTGCTCATGTATGTCGTATGTTGCAGGTTTTATTCATGTATGTAGTATATTGCATGTTTTATTCATGTATGTTGTATGTTACATGTCTTGTTTATGTGTGTAGTATGTTTCAGGTTTTACTCATGTATGTAGTATGTTGCATGTCTTGTTCATGTATGTAGTATGTTGCAGGTTTTATTCATGTATGTTGTATGTTACATGTCTTGGTCATGTATGTAGTATGTTAAAGGTTTTACTCATGTATGTAGTATGTTGCATGTCTTGTTCATGTATGTAGTATGTTGCAGGTTTTATTCGTATATAGTATGTTGCATTTTTTAGTCATGTATGTAGTATGTTGCATGTCTTGTTCATGTATGTAGTATGTTGCATGTTTTATTCATGTATGTAGTATGTTGCATGTCTTGTTCATGTATGTAGTATATTGTATGTTTTATTCATGTATGTTGTATGTTACATGTCTTGTTTATGTGTGTAGTATGTTGTAGGTTTTACTCATGTATGTAGTATGTTGCAGGTTTTACTCATGTATGTAGTATGTTGCATGTCTTGTTCATGTATGTAGTATGTTGCAGGTTTTATTCATGTAAGTAGTATATTGCATGTTTTATTCATGTATGTTGTATGTTACATGTCTTGTTTATGTGTGTACTATGTTGCAGGTTTTTACACATCTATGTAATATGTTGCATGTCTTGTTCATGTATGAAGTGTGTTGCAGGTTTTATCCATGTATGTAGTATGTTACATGTCTTGCTCATGTATGTCGTATGTTGCAGGTTTTATTCATGTATGTAGTATATTGCATGTTTTATTCATGTATGTTGTATGTTACATGTCTTGTTTATGTGTGTAGTATGTTGCAGGTTTTACTCATGTATGTAGTATGTTGCATGTCTTGTTCATGTATGTAGTATGTTGCAGGTTTTATTCATGTATGTTGTATGTTACATGTCTTGGTCATGTATGTAGTATGTTAAAGGTTTTACTCATGTATGTAGTATGTTACATGTCTTGTTCATGTATGTAGTATGTTGCAGGTTTTACTCATGTATGTAGTATTTTGCATGTCTTGTTCATGTATGAAGTGTGTTGCAGGTTTTATCCATGTATGTAGTATGTTACATGTCTTGCTCATGTATGTCGTATGTTGCAGGTTTTATTCATGTATGTAGTATATTGCATGTTTTATTCATGTATGTTGTATGTTACATGTCTTGTTTATGTGTGTAGTATGTTTCAGGTTTTACTCATGTATGTAGTATGTTGCATGTCTTGTTCATGTATGTAGTATGTTGCAGGTTTTATTCGTATATAGTATGTTGCATTTTTTAGTCATGTATGTAGTATGTTGCATGTCTTGTTCATGTATGTAGTATGTTGCATGTTTTATTCATGTATGTAGTATGTTGCATGTCTTGTTCATGTATGTAGTATATTGTATGTTTTATTCATGTATGTTGTATGTTACATGTCTTGTTTATGTGTGTAGTATGTTGTAGGTTTTACTCATGTATGTAGTATGTTGCAGGTTTTACTCATGTATGTAGTATGTTGCATGTCTTGTTCATGTATGTAGTATGTTGCAGGTTTTATTCATGTAAGTAGTATATTGCATGTTTTATTCATGTATGTTGTATGTTACATGTCTTGTTTATGTGTGTACTATGTTGCAGGTTTTTACACATCTATGTAATATGTTGCATGTCTTGTTCATGTATGTAGTATGCTGCAGGTTTTATTCTTGTCTAACAGCAGGGGGTGCTGCTGTGGACTTCTAAGGTTTCCTGTCAAATGTTACTCCTCTGTGTTACTGTTAAACCTCCCCCGCCCCTCTGTTTAGCATGATAAAAATCACCATGACGATGCTGCTGGAACATTTTCAAACTAACAGCATTTGTTTTATTAGAAAACGTTAAGATGTTTGGAACAATTAAAAGATGCTTCAGCAGGACCTGGATTAAATGTTCCTAACTACATCTTTGTTTCCCTCCTCTTCTTTTGTTAGGTCATCATTATTGTCCTTCTGACAGGTTCCCTTTCTCTTGTCACTGTTGTTGGAAACATCTTAGTGTTGGTATCTTTCAAGATAAACAAGGCTCTGAAGACGGTAAACAACTACTACCTGCTCAGCTTGGCGTGTGCTGACCTGACCATCGGCACCTTGTCTATGAATCTGTACACCATCTACATCATCATGGACCAGTGGGCTCTGGGGCCAGTGGTCTGTGACTTGTGGCTTGCAATAGACTACGTGGCCAGTAACGCCTCAGTTATGAACTTACTCGTCATCAGCTTCGACAGGTAGCAGGTGTTTTACTCCATATTTCTGTGATTTATACCATATATGTCAGATTTTATTTAAATGAGAACTATGAAAGTAAATGTAAACATTTCTGAGTATTGTAACTTTTCAGACTAAGTCTTTTGCGGAGCCAGTTTTTTTTTTTTTCAGTTAGATGCTGATGCAACAGATCAGCAGCTCCAGGGAAGCTTTAGTCTTTATGATGTTCCAAGAAACAGAGTAACATCCTTAGAACACAGTCATGTGAGATGGTATAAATGGTCCACTAGTGATTCACTTTGTGTTTCTGTATAAGGTCCGAGGGAACTGGTGGAACGTCTCAGGTTTTATTGTGCAGAACATTTACCTCAGATATTATTAAAAACTAGAATCATGCTGCTTGAAATGAGGAAACCTCGTGTGTCTGTCATCACTGAAACAACCGCCGTTTTCTAAAAGCTGGAAAAGTTCTGAGAGGGTTACCAAACCATGACCCTTCACAGGCCAGATCTTCTGCTGTCACACGCAGCTGAGTGGCAGCAGCAGACAGGAGGAGTGAATGTAAACACCATAAAACAATGTGATGGTTCTTTAAAACTGTGAAACACGTTAAAACCAGAAACTAAAGCACCTGATAATATTATACAGTCTGTGACTCATATTTCATACTGATAGTCATGTTACTGTAAACAGGATTGTATTCTGTGATATTGTACTATAGATATAAAGTATCTTAATAACAAAACAGAATGTTTCATACCTTCTTTTACCTTTCCACTGATAAGAGACGCTACCGTGTTGTCAGTCATGCAAAATACAGTTAAATCCAACATGTCGGTTGATGTTTGTTTCCTTTCTTCTGCGTTTTCGTAGATATTTCTCCGTGACCAGACCTCTGACTTACCGAGCCAAACGAACCACAAAGAGAACAATGACAATGATCGGATTAGCCTGGTCCATCTCTTTTGTACTTTGGGCCCCTGCTATTCTACTTTGGCAGTATGTTGTGGGTGAGCGCACGGTTCAGCCAAACGAGTGCTACATCCAGTTCCTGTCTGAACCCATAATTACCTTCTGCACTGCTATCGCTGCGTTCTACCTGCCAGTGACCATCATGGCAATTTTGTTTTGGAAGATTTACCAGGAGACGGAGAAACGAGCTAAAGATGTGCAAAGCCTGAAGGGATCTGGAGCAGGCAGCAACCCAAGCCAGGACCAGAACCAGGGCAGTGACACTGGAAGATCTAGAGAGGTTTCAAATAACAGTCAGAAGATTTCATTAGCCATGCTGCGTCAGATAAGCTCCCAGAGCTCCAGCAGCTGTGAACTGTACCAGACTTCCTCACTGAGGAACAGCAAAGCCATCAGGGTCCGAGGAAAGGGAAGACGAGGGACATGTGACACATTCTGCTTCGGTTTCCCACGTCTTCTGTCCAAACATCATTCATCCAACAGGTCCTGCAACCCGAGTGCAGCAGGTGAGGCAGAGAACAGCAGCTGTAACAACTTTACTAATGATGGAGACCAAACAGGTTCAGAGGTGGAAGCTGATGAAGCAGAACAATCACAACCTTCAGCAGGTCCGATGCTTCTTATTACAAAGATTGAATTGGTGTGATATTATAAATAATACTTTATAAACAATAATTCTCTGCTTGTGGATCTATTTAGACTGCATGAAGTCTACAAAGGTGAAGAAAAGCAAAGACAAAGAGCAGCTACTAACCACCAAAACCCCCAGAGAGTCAAACCAGGACGCGTCCTCTGCTTCACCTGCAGGTATGACCACACGAGATGTTGCTCTGGCCAAACGTTTCGCCTCAAAGGCCAAAGCTGAGATGAATAAACACAAGAATGAAAAGAAGGCCAATGAAAAGAAGGCAGCCAGAACTCTCAGCGCCATCCTGCTTGCATTCATCATGACATGGTTACCCTATAACATCATGGTGCTGGTCAACACCTTCTGTCAGGACTGTATCCCTGAAACTCTCTGGGCTCTTGGCTACTGGTTGTGTTATGTTAACAGCACGGTCAACCCCATGTGCTACGCTCTCTGCAACAAGACCTTTAGGACAACTTTCAGAGACATTTTAATGTGTGATTGGAGTCAGCAAAAGAAAAAGCCTCATTTTCATCAAAGGGAGAATGTTGCATTTCCCAGAAAAGGTACCAGGTAGAGACAAGACGTCGTCTGTCTGAACTCAGAACATAGATTTGTTTTTAATCTGGTGTGAATTATTACAAATCAGTTTTACCAACAGATACAATCAGGTCTATAAATACTGGGACATCGACACAATTCAAACATTTTTGGTTGTGTACATCACCACAATGGATTTGAAATGAAACAAACATTATGTGTTATAACTGCCGACTGTCAGATTTAATTTGAGGGTATTTACATTTAAATCAAGTGAACGATGTAGGAATTAGAACAGGTGATGCTCCAACGTGAAGACGATCACACCTGCTGCAGGTGAAACATTCACCGTCCACCACGTGTTCAGCGTTTATGGACACTTTTTACTTCTTTCAAGATTTACTGAAGAAATAAAGTGTCTGTTTTTAACTGTTTTACAGAAGAACAATAAAACAGATAAATCTCACTGTAATAAGCAAAAAACATTCATATAAATCATGTTAATGACTGATTACATATTTTAAGTCTGACATGTTGAAGGAAAGATGCATCTTTTTAACAGTCTCATCACAAACAGTTTCCTTTCACACATAAACATGTTACTGTAGGTCTGACTTCAGTTCAGTGTTTGTTCCTGTTTCCTGTTCTGATTCATTTGAAATCAGTTTACAAACCCTTTAAAACCAGTATACTTGTTTCTATTATGACACACATTCAAATCAAACTTTTATCTTTTTCCTTTGATAATTCAATAAACACTGCTGTGAAATAATAACTGCAGTTTTTGGAAAAAAAGGTGTGACTGTTTAAAATTAAAAGTTCCTCTTTCTGCACTGACGCATTTCACTTTGTTCATGAGCCAAACGTTAAAGGGACTTAAGGCAAGATTTGTGAAAAACTACACATGTATTTCCAGTTTATTCAATGCTAATGGGTCATGAAGCATTAAAAACCCAAAATAACGAGGCCATCCGCATATATGTCTGTTGCCTTGGAAACGCTGTGTGCTACATAATGCGCTGCAGTTCGACGTCCGAATTTCCCGCGCAGTTGTAGGGATGTGACGTAAATTGACGCTGCATGCGCGTTGCCGACAGCTCTTGAACAGGAAGAACATGGCCGCCGTGGACTTGGATTCAAACACTCAAGGTATACTTATGGATGTTTCTGCAGCCAGCAAACGACCTGCATCCACTCTCACCCCCCAAAAAAGTGGCACCACGAAGAAAAAAAAAGACTTTATCAGTGGCATCTCATGAGTCTAAAAAAAATTAGAGACTGAAGCCGGGCAGGCACCCGCATAAATATTGGATATGCGTTCGGTTCATGGAGGGAACTTCAGCTGCATTTGGGAGTGAAAACGGATGCTGACATGGCTCATTTCCTTGTGACCAGGTGAGAAAACATTACAGGTCGTGTTTAGAGCCTGATACAGTATGAAAATGATGAGATCAAATCAAATAACAGAGTGGAGAGACCTGACGTGAAGTATGTTAGCCTCCCCGGTGCAGTGCTGTGAAGACGAACAGTCTGTAAAGTGTCTGTGTGCGCTCCCGTGCCGGCTTGGCTGGTGGCTGCAGTTAGCCACAGCGCCTGTCGCGGCAGCACTGAGTCAGATTTTGTAAAGCTGCCTTAAGTCCCTTTAATAAATGTGTTAAATGTCTGAAAATCATGAACTGAAGAAGTTTTGAATGATTTAAGGATTTTTTGTTGTTTGATTTGGTGTCAAGTGAAATTTTAAATATTCAATTAAAAAAACAAAATGCATCTTTCTGTTGAAATCAGCAGAATCTGTTTCGTTTTGCATCAATTCAATCCTCCATCCTGAACATGTTTCTACAGGCTGATCAGTACCTGCCCTTTCTGAGTCAGACCACCGACCCGACCCGGTACACCAGAAAGCCCGTCTGCAGACATCACAGCTGTAAATACTGCTGTGCTGTCAGTCAGGGTGCTGCAGTCTTTATCTGAGCGCTTCTGGTCCAGTCTGCTGTTCAGGCAGCGATCGGTTTGTAAAGTCAACGTGGTCCAAAAACAAACGCACGATCTAAAAATAAGTACAAAACAATTAAATAACATGTAGAAGATTCGATAGTGAAAAAATTAAAGCTGCAGGTCAAACTGAAAAAATACACAATACATGAATAAATCAACGTTTCTTTACTGTTTATAAATGATTTAATTACAATAAACAACATCAATCTGCATCAACTTTAAGTGATTATAAATGTTAACATGATAATAATGGCTCATCAAATTTTAATGCACAAAAGAATTCTACCAAATTATTTGTCTTTTACAGCGTTTACTGGAGGAACATGATTCATCATTTCATCTTTCATACGGCTGGACGGTTTATCAACACGTTCCATCTAGTTTCATCATATTCACTTTAACAGATTCAAACAGGTCCGCTTTGTGGGAACCTGTTTGTTCCTGTGACTGATACTAGAAGTTAGTTGCTGGACTGTTTCCTGCAGGTCGGATCAGCTCCTCCATAATCAGAGCGAGAACATGGCACAACTCTTTAGCCTGAAACAGATCAACACGACGGGTTAGACATCAAAATATTATGCTATTATGTAAATGACTCATTAGTTATATTTATAATATGAATTTCACTGTATTGATGGGAAACAAAAAATGCTGAATTAATCTTTGTATTCTATTATTATTTCACTATGTTATAAGATTTAATAGTATAAATGAAAATTAAACAACAAGATGATGAAAACAGGTTGTTACAACTGGTCAGTAGTTCTAAGATAAATCACTACAATAAAGATAAATACATCAGAGTGTCTCACACACACACACACACACACACACACACACACACACACACACACACACAAACACAAGTGTGTTTTGTTATCCTTATGGGGACCGTCCATTGACTTCCATTGATTTTAGTAACGAGATTTATACCTAACCCAAACCCTTTTCCTAACCTTAACCATTACTGATCTATAACTAACCCTAAGACTAACTAAAACTCTATTCACACCATACCTATAAACCTAACCCCTAACCCTAAAAAGGGGAGTCCCCCTCATGGGGACCAGGCTTCGGTCCCCACAAGAACCCTCGGACCCCAGAAAGATAGTAAAAGTCAGGAAACTGGTCCTCAGGAGGTCAGAAATACAAACCCACACACACACACACACACACACACACAAGTGTGTTTTGTTATCCTTATGGGGACCGTCCATTGACTTCCATTGATTTTAGTAACTAGATTTATACCTAACCCAAACCCTTTTCCTAACCTTAACCATTACTGATCTATAACTAACCCTAAGACTAACTAAAACTCTATTCACACCATACCTATAAACCTAACCCCTAACCCTAAAAAGGGGAGTCCCCCTCATGGGGACCAGGCTTCGGTCCCCACAAGAACCCTCGGACCCCAGAAAGATAGTAAAAGTCAGGAAACGGGTCCCCAGGAGGTCAGAAATACAAACCCACAGGTTAATAAAGCTTTACTAGAACTGGTTTCTACCTGCTGGAGGTGGAGGGTGATGGTTTGAGGTTTGACAGGATTGCCATAAGAAATCTCCACTGCAGGAACTTTGCCTCGTTTCTTCGGACGGACGGTGCGCATGGACTGAACATCTTGCAGGAGAATCTGAAACACTTGCTCCTGAAACAGATGGAGACAAACTCATCAGGAGTCCAGTCCAATAACAGACTGGTGCTTCAAGCAGGACAGGAAGACGGAACCATAAACAGACTCAAAACAAATCTACAACGAGTTACCAGAGACTGACTGAACAATAAACTGGAGTTAATAAAATACAAACACTACAAATAATCCAGGATTACAGAAGAAAACTGTAAGTTTACAGGAAGTAAACAGAGACATAAAGATCAGGAACAGACACACAAACAAAGAAGAACCAAATTATTAAAGACATAAAACACAAAAAACAACTGAGATCAAAACAACATGGAACTCCATAAATCTCAGTATGGGACTCATTAAAGGAATAAAATACTGCAACATTTTGAGATGATGGAATGTGTCTAATACTTTAACCCAAGAACTACTTAAGGTACCTAAACATACTTAAGGTACGTTAAACTCTATTTACTTCTCAAATGAAAATGAAATGAACTCAATATTCCTGCTCGATACGGGACGACGGTCATTTATTAAATAACCTTATTTACTGACAGATTTCCTGTCGCAGCATAAAGTGAATCAAACACAATCTGCTGTTGTTTTACAATAGAGATTAAAAACTGTCTGTGATATTAGTACCGAGATGCTGAGCAGCAGGATGGAGGAGGATTACCTGTGTTTTGGGATGAAAGAAGCGAACACCCTCCATGCTAATGCTGACCAAACAGGGGGAGGGGCAACCACGCAGGCTCACCTTCTGGACCTGGAATATGTTGGAGCCAAACAAGGGCAGGTTGCTCAGGAACTCTGAAAGATACAGGACTCAAATTTTTTAAATTCTTCATCAGAACAGCGAAGAGGATGTAAAAAAAAAATGAATTTTTACCCACCAATGAATCGTATTTTTGACTCTTGAGGGCTGAGACGCTGCATGGCAGCTATGTGACCCTGGCAGAAAGATAGAATCTCTTCAGCTTTACCGCTGACACCTTCTAGTGCAGGCAGGTAGGTCTTTAGCTCCGGCCTTGTAAGGAAATACATCTTCTTAATTATAGTATTCACATGCACACACTTGGATACAGGAGACATTTCAGCTTCATAAATAAGAAACCAAAAGGTCATTAAGTTCACAGTAAGTGAAAGAGGCATAACAACAATATGGAAAATAAAAACAAACATCAAATAAACAAAAAAACTACAGCAAAACAATTTAAAAAGTAAAATAAAGTTGTCAGTCGGTCGGTCAGACAGTTATTATCTATATGTGGGAGCTGGTTTCAGACTCCAGCAGTGAAGGTGTGTGATGGATTTTTCTGCAGCAGTCAGATGTTTAACTAACATTGTTCCAGGTGAGTTTCTCCAAAACATGTGACATGAGGGCTACAGGTCTGTTGTTCCCTCAGGGTTAAGGTTCATTCAGCAGCTGTTAATGTGCCGTCACCTGATCTGCATCCAGTCAACAAGTCTCCCAGTATCTGTGTTCTTCAGCTTCTTGTCAGATCCTCCCAAATTATCTTAACCTTCATCAAACTTTTCAGTCATTAAACCTTCGACACCTTTGTGTTACTCACAGTGAGGGTTGGCTATTCAGACCCTGAGCCAGATGTTGGAGGGCTGCCAGCTCTGCAATCTGCTGGACTGATGAAGGCTCCCCAGGATGAGAAGAAAGAACCAACTTTCCACTCATGTAGTCCTCCAGGAGCTACAGATACACATAGAGGAAATTAGACAGCTGTGAACAGGAAGTTGATAGATCAAAGTCCTTTTCATGTTCTAGCTGCTGTAAAGTTTCCCATCACCTGCTGGAAGTGAAAATCCACATAAAGTTCATTCTTGAAAGAAAGAGGACTTCCCCAGATGATTCTCCTCAGGGATAAGGAGATGGAGCCGTCGTCCAGAAGAAAGTCAAACAGATACTCATCAGCATGAATGGGACGCACCAAACCATCTGACAAACAGGAACAGTTATATCAGCGTTTACAGGACACTCATCTGCTCACCTGAAACTTAAACAGCATCTTTATTAAAATAAATTATTCTTTAAACTTAAACTAACATTTAAACTAACAATTTCCAACATGGTGAGATTAGTACCAGTATAAAGGATTTCACATCCAGAAGAGTGACGTCAGATCGGTGCTGCTCATGTTAGTGAGGATGAACTACAGTGTGAAAGATCTGATGGAGTCCAGGATCAGTTTCAGAGACAGAATGAGACTGAAACCTGGTTCTGGACCAGTTCTACACAGTCCTACTTCTGTCATGCAGCAGCTTATAAAACATCTACATTAACTTCAGGCAGCAGCACGTCTACTGAAGCTTCACAAGGGTATGACTCAAACGTTCTGCCCTCGGGGTCACTTACTTATCATATACAGTGGGGCAAAAAAGTATTTGGTCAGCCACCAATTGTGTAAGTTCTCCCACTTAAAAAGATCAGAGAGGCCTGTAATTTTCATCATAGGTATACCTCAACTATGAGAGACAAAATGAGGAAAAAAAATCCAGAAAATCACATTGTCTGATTTTTAGAGAATTTATTTGCAAATTATGGTGGAAAATAAGTATTTGGTCACCTACAAACAAGTAAGATTTCTGGCTTTCACTGACCTGTAACTTCTTTAAGAGGCTCCTCGGTCCTCCACTCGTTACCTGTATTAATGGCACCTGTGTGAACTCGTTATCAGTATAAAAGACACCTGTCCACAACCTCAAACAGTCACGCTCCAAACTCCACTATGGCCAAGACCAAAGAGCTGTCAAAGGACACCAGAAACAAAATTGTAGACCTTCACCAGGCTGGGAAGACTGAATCTGCAATAGGTAAGCAGCTTGGTGTGAAGAAATCAACTGTGGGAGCAATTATTAGAAAATGGAAGACATACAAGACCACTGATAATCTCCCTCGATCTGGGGCTCCACGCAAGATCTCACCCTGTGGGGTCAAAATGATCACAAGAACGGTGAGCAAAAATCCCAGAACCACATGGAGGGACCTAGTGAATGACCTGCAGAGAGCTGGGACCAAAGTAACAAAGGCTACCATCAGTAACACACTACGCCGCCAGGGACTCAAATCCTGCAGTGCCAGACGTGTCCCCCTGCTGAAGCTGAAAAATGAGAAAATGAGACGTGGCTGGGTCTTTCAGCATGACAATGATCCCAAACACACCGCCCGGGCAACGAAGGAGTGGCTTCGTAAGAAGCATTTCAAGGTCCTGGAGTGGCCTAGCCAGTCTCCAGATCTCAACCCCATAGAAAATCTCTGGAGGGAGTTGAAAGTCCGTGTTGCCCAGCGTCAGCCCCAAAACATCACTGCTCTAGAGGAGATCTGCATGGAGGAATGGGCCAAAATACCAGCAACAGTGTGTGAAAACCTTGTGAAGACTTACAGAAAATGTTTGACCTCTGTCATTGCCAACAAAGGCTATATAACAAAGTATTGAGATTAACTTTTGTTATTGACCAAATACTTATTTTCCACCATAATTTGCAAATAAATTCTTTAAAAATCAGACAATGTGATTTTCTGGATTTTTTTTCCTCATTTTGTCTCTCATAGTTGAGGTATACCTATGATGAAAATTACAGGCCTCTCTGATCTTTTTAAGTGGGAGAACTTACACAATTGGTGGCTGACTAAATACTTTTTTGCCCCACTGTATGTACATATCGTAGAAGAAACAGAGTCTATAAATGTACCTTCAAGTCTTCTGGCGAGGATGGAAAACTCTGAGACTTCTGAGACTTCCTGTATTCCCATTTCATTACACAACTCAGTTATCACGTCTACCGGCAGCTGCAGGAAGATAAGAAGTGAAAACATGAAGAGATGAGCATATAAAGGAGGTTTTACTCTGATATCTTTTAGGTTTAAATAAATCTTACACTGAAGCTGCGGATCTTGACGGGGAACTCTGCTCGTCCTGGCAGTTGGACAGGAAAACGTCGAGAAGTTTTGCCAGCCTTCAAAAAATAAAGACGCTGTTAGAACGATATCTGCTGCAAATTAATCAAATTAGGATTCATTACTAGAGGAATCCAAAACCAAAATTCCACTTACCAGAACGGCCTCCATCTCAACGTGTGAGGAGACGTTGCGGCGACCACCATATGTGATAGAACGCTGGAGGTTATCTTGACAAACACCTGCCAGCTCTGTAGAAACAGATTTTCTACATGAAGAAGCTAATGAAACCTTTAGGTATTTCAGTTGTTACTTCTCCTTGCTCTACCTTGGTACGGGTGCTCGTAATCCTGAGAAATATCATATAGATGCCGTGCAACATATGGTAGGAGGATATCAGAGCAGGGGAAGAATCCACTTATGAGATTCAATAGCCGCCAGCCGAAGGTACAGCTCGATCTGCGGAGATAAAAGTTCACCTCTTGAAATTATCTGCAAATATGATCAACATGATCGAGGGGTTTTTTAATATGAACATTTCCACGTAAAGTTAGTGGTGGTTAGTGCTGGTGCTCCTATCATATCGACTTACTGCTGAGAATCCTGTATACTGTTCGGAACATGGATGGGGGGCTTGGGGGGGAGGGGGTTGGTGCACTTGTAAAAACTAGCAAGGACCACTACTGGGTTTCTGGGAACAGAACTAAGCTGGTTAAAGCTTTATTTATCTGATGGATGTAAATTTGTTTATTTAAATAACAAACCTTCATGAGTCAGTCATGGAGTTCCTCAGAGTTCAGTGCTTGGACCACTGCTTGTTGCTATATACACGATTCAACGCAGACAAGACGGGAGTTTTTAGACCTGAGCACTTACGAACAGTCAGTCAGTTAATTTGGATGGTGTTAGTTTGAACTCCAACAAGAATTTAAGGAACCTCACTGTATTTTAGGACCAAGTTTGAGGTTCAGCTTTAACCCTCAAGGCCCAGTAGCAGGTTTCCAGTTTGAAAAGCTGCTCATGATGCTGGTTCTTTAGACAGAAACTTGTAACTAACTGGTATTTTATAAATGTCCTGGTTCTGATCAGATTCCAGTTATTAAACTGAATATATAAAACTTTGAATCTGGGCCTGTTGATGTGAACTAGACTTGGTTCTGTTTTGTGCCTTGAGATGACTATTGTTATAAATTGGTTGCCAATGAAATTTAATTATACTGATTGTGTCTCATAAAAAATCTGTTATTTTTTTGGTTTGAATTAAAATTTGCCTTTTCAATCAGCATCTCTTATAATTACATTTTTATTTGAGTTTCTCAAGACTCATGTGATTCTGTAATAGTGCAAATGGTCTAAAAGTAACCTTTAATCAGATAAACCCAAATTATATGAAGGAACTCAGTGGATTTCAGAGATTTAAGTTGTTGTAGAAACCAGCTACTTCATATTTACCGTTTAATTATCAGCAGACATACAGATTTAAAGTGAGTTCAGACCATATAATACAACTAAACAATATCTAATGAATGACACATACTAACCTGGTTGGGTTGTTGGTAGTTTGCTTGATGACTTGGCAATAGATTTCATCCCTCAGCTTTTCTGTTTCTTTTCCCAGCTAAACAAAGACAAATGTATTTTATCCAAGGAGGTCAAACAGAAGTCAAACTGAGGTCATACACAGGTCAAGTTGAGGTCAAACAGAGGTCAAGCTGAGGTCAAACACAGGTCAAGTTTAGGTCAAACAGAGGTCAAGCTAAGGTCAAACACAGGTCAAGTTTAGGTCAAACAGAGGTCAAGCTAAGGTCAAACACAGGTCAAGTTGAGGTCAAACTGAGGTCAAACAGAGGTCAAGCTGAGGTCAAACACAGGTCAAGTTGAGGTCAAACTGAGGTCAAACAGAGGTCAAGCTGAGGTCAAAAAGAAATCAAACTGAGGTTAACAGAGGTCAAACTGAGTTCAAATTAAAGTCAAACTGAGGTTAAATAGAAATAAAACTGAAGTCAGACTGAGCTCAAGCAGAGGTCAAACTGATGTTAACAGAGGTCAAATTGAGGTCAAACTGATGAATTAACTTTAGTTACGAGCTCTGACCAGTATAATGAAGCACATGCACTCCACTTGAGTCACATTCTTCTTCATGGAGATGTCGCCCATAAACTGCATCAGGTCTACAGGCACAAATAAATAAATAAGTTAAAATAAAGGATTTCAAACAGTCGTATTAGTAGTACAATATGTTAACATGATGAACTCACTCATGAAAGACTCGACAGCCAAGTCACTGAGTTCAGGTTCATTGTAGAGAATCAGTGACTCTTGGATCGGGACCTTGACGTAAACAAACAACAACTCAGTTAGATTTACGGTCAGTTTCTCGTACATGGTTTTTAACTTTAAACACTTTCTGGATGGTTGTGAGGAGTGAGTGTCGTGGTTCACTGAGGTGACGTCGGTAAACGTTTAGCTTAAAGAATTCCAGCTGCGTCAGTTGGTACTTTGTTCCTGACATCCATCTTCTCTGATCACTCTTTTCTTCAAGTATCTTTAGTTTACTCAGTTTTTATCTTATGACTGTATGTTCAGTTTTAATACCACATTTCCCTTTAATCCGTTCATTCATTGTTAAAAAACACCACTATTCTGTGTGCAGATACAGGCTCTAAAAATCCAACATGGCTGCTTTTATAAACAGGAAAATTGCTATTGTTTTCACTCTTCAATTCAAGTTTCAGCTCACATCACAGTTTCACTTCTAAAAGGATCTGCACTCAGCAGATAATCCCGTTCAAGATCGTCCTCATGTGGAACTCACACCACATGAGTTAGTTTTTTATTTATTTAGTAAAAAAAATAGGACCCAATAAAGACATCTTGGGGACATTTTCAAGGATAATCATGGCGTTGGAGGACATTTAAGCAGCTGGACATGTTTCTTGGTTCTTGAAGACGTTTAACTTCTCACCCAAGGAACCAGCAGATCAACCTTCTCTACTTCCTCCTGAGGGACGTTAGCATGTGGTGTTTGGAACTGGTTACTATGTGGATGTTTGGTCATGTGCTTGAAGGTGAACTGCTGTGAGACAGTTGGAATTTCATTAAGAGCTACATTAAATGTTCTAGAAACTAAAACTTGAGGCCCATCCTCAGTTTAATGTTGCTTCTCTTCTTTTGACTAACATCATTTCATTTACTCGACTCTCAAACCGTTCAGTTGTTTCTGTCCCTCTCAGAGTGTCCTCTGTCCTTTAGATGCAGAGGGACTGTTGAGATAAGTGCTTCATATTGAACAAGCTATTTATGAACTTCAGATGTTTTCTTCATGTTTTTATTTCTTGATGTATAGATTATTGTAACACATGTTCTACATGTTTCTACACAGATCCTTTGATCTGGTGTGAATCTCAGCAGCAGGGTTTCTAGCAGAGGAGCTCTTATTACTCCTGTTTTCATGTATTTGCTCTGGTTAGCTGTTAACCTTTGGATTAGTTATAAATCCTTCCTCACACCTTCAGGGCTCTGCATGGTTTAACACCTCCTCACCATAAAGGGTTGAAGTCACAGACTTTCAACTAAAACCTTCTACAGGACCAGGACCAGGACCAGGACCGGTCGAAGGACCAGATATAAAACTGGAAATCGATGTTTTCAGCCTGTTGCTCCTCGACTGTGAGACGAACCTCCTTGTTTTTACTTTCTTATTAAAACTCACATTTACTTAAGACAGTTTTAAAATGATGTTTCTCAGTTGTTTTAATTCTTTGGATATTTAGTTGGATTTTTATTATTTATTGGTGTTTGAATTGAATGTAATGTTTCAGTAAAGTGCCTTGCAGTGGTTGTTGTTATAAACTGATGCTTTATGAATAAAATGAATTTAAATGTTGCTGCTGTGACTGTGAAGATGCTACAGAAATAAACAATGTCTTATTTGCTGAATAATAAGCTGTGAATGGTTTGTCTTACCTCAGTGTGTTGAACTGCTTCTATAAAACTCTTCTCAGTGGCCGGGACACCTGTAGTTCCCACTCTGTAACACAACCAGTCTCGTCCTGTTACATGAACCCAAACCAGATCATGTCAGTTCTAATAAAGATTAACTTCCTTTTGTCTTACCTAAAATACTTGACAGCAAAGTCAGCCATAGCGGAAGGTGTCTGTAACTCGTGGTTTAAGTCCTGGACTGAACTTCGTCCTGATCTCTGGAGGGATCCCTGTACTGAACTGGGACGAGATGCTTCTAATCTGGAGTACTCTGAGACTGTGCTGCCCTGCTGTCTGCTGGTGGGACCTGGAGAAGGTGCTACAGGAGAGGCGACAGGCTTCGGAGCTCTCATGCTTTTCCTCCGGTCATCTCGTCGATCCAGGTGAAGGCAGTGATAGTCTGGTGGAGCAGACGGCTGGGTGAGGTCTTCTGGGAACAGTCCAGAGCGTCCTCTAATGGTGCCGAACTGCCAACCTTATAGAAAGTGTAGAGAATGACATCATTCAATAGGTGTTGATGTGAATCAAATGATCAGGCACGTCTAACTACTAACACCGTACAGGTAGCATCAAGACTCTGACCGCACCTGTCTGGAGTCCTTCCATTGGCAACAGTTTGATAATGTCTCCCCTACTGAAGCTCAGGAGACTCTTGTCGTCTGTCACAAAACTCTTTAAAGCGACCACGTGACCTGAGTCCTGGAACACAAAGAGAACGACGTGTGACACATAAACTACATCTAACAAAGAATCAGGCGCGGCGCCAGACAGTAGCTTGGGGTTGCTATAGTAACCCCAAAATTTGGTCAAGCAACTGCTTAGCAACCCTAATTATGCTGTAACAATTATTATATAAATTAATAAATGAATCTAGTGTTGCCAACTGCCCCAAATTAGTCAGGACATTTTGTATATTTATTTAAATTTGTTTGTCCCGTAGCAGAAGTCTCTCATCCATATGCTGCTTGTTGTGTATCTAGAATGTTTCAACTGCTGTTGTTGTTGTACAGAAAATCCCGTCATGATGACGGTCAGATCATCGTAGTAAAAGAGTTTGGGTTTATAGGAAAAGCTGAACTCAATTGCCAAAACTTTAATGAAATATGTTTCTTTCAATCAACCTAAAACAACATTTATGTATCATTATATTTACATTTAAAAAAAACCTTTGTGCATCAGAGAACATCTGATAAATATACAGTGGGGCAAAAAAGTATTTAGTCAGCCACCAATTGTGTAAGTTCTCCCACTTAAAAAGATCAGAGAGGCCTGTAATTTTCATCATAGGTATACCTCAACTATGAGAGACAAAATGAGGAAAAAAAATCCAGAAAATCACATTGTCTGATTTTTAAAGAATTTATTTGCAAATTATGGTGGAAAATAAGTATTTGGTCACCTACAAACAAGTAAGATTTCTGGCTTTCACAGACCTGTAACTTCTTTAAGAGGCTCCTCGGTCCTCCACTCGTTACCTGTATTAATGGCACCTGTGTGAACTCGTTATCAGTATAAAAGACACCTGTCCACAACCTCAAACAGTCACGCTCCAAACTCCACTATGGCCAAGACCAAAGAGCTGTCAAAGGACACCAGAAACAAAATTGTAGACCTTCACCAGGCTGGGAAGACTGAATCTGCAATAGGTAAGCAGCTTGGTGTGAAGAAATCAACTGTGGGAGCAATTATTAGAAAATGGAAGACATACAAGACCACTGATAATCTCCCTCGATCTGGGGCTCCACGCAAGATCTCACCCCGTGGGGTCAAAATGATCACAAGAACGGTGAGCAAAAATCCCAGAACCACACGGAGGGACCTAGTGAATGACCTGCAGAGAGCTGGGACCAAAGTAACAAAGGCTACCATCAGTAACACACTATGCCGCCAGGGACTCAAATCCTGCAGTGCCAGACGTGTCCCCCTGCTGAAGCCAGGACACGTCCAGGCCCGTCTGCGGTTTGCTAGAGAGCATTTGGATGATCCAGAAGAGGATTGGGAGAACATCATATGGTCAGATGAAACCAAAATAGAACTTTTTGGTAGAAACTCAACTTGTCGTGTTTGGAGGGGAAAGAATGCTGAGTTGGATCCAAAGAACACCATACCTACTGTAAAGCATGGGGGTGGAAACATCATGCTTTGGGGCTGTTTTTCTGCAAGGGGACCAGGACGACTGATCCGTGTAAAGGAAAGAATGAATGGGGCCATGTATCGTAAGATTTTGAGTGAAAACCTCCTTCCATCAGCAAGGGCATTGAAAATGAGACGTGGCTGGGTCTTTCAGCATGACAATGATCCCAAACACACCGCCCGGGCAACGAAGGAGTGGCTTCGTAAGAAGCATTTCAAGGTCCTGGAGTGGCCTAGCCAGTCTCCAGATCTCAACCCCATAGAAAATCTCTGGAGGGAGTTGAAAGTCCGTGTTGCCCAGCGTCAGCCCCAAAACATCACTGCTCTAGAGGAGATCTGCATGGAGGAATGGGCCAAAATACCAGCAACAGTGTGTGAAAACCTTGTGAAGACTTACAGAAAACGTTTGACCTCTGTCATTGCCAACAAAGGCTATATAACAAAGTATTGAGATTAACTTTTGTTATTGACCAAATACTTATTTTCCACCATAATTTGCAAATAAATTCTTTAAAAATCAGACAATGTGATTTTCTGGATTTTTTTTCCTCATTTTGTCTCTCATAGTTGAGGTATACCTATGATGAAAATTACAGGCCTCTCTGATCTTTTTAAGTGGGAGAACTTACACAATTGGTGGCTGACTAAATACTTTTTTGCCCCACTGTAATATACACAATATATATATTTAGAATATAATATTTGTTTGGATTCAGTGATTTGAACATTGTGGGACTAAGTCAGAGAGAAATAAAGTAAAAAAGTCTCTGATCTTCGTGTCTGGACCTGAACAGCAGCAGGTCTGAACTCAAACACTGAACAGCTGATGATTTTCAGTGACATTCCTCTTTTGTTTTAGCTACAGTGATTATTTTTTGTTTTTCACATTAATAAAAGCAGCAGCTGTTCTTTAGTAGAATAAAGTCTCTAAGGGTTTATTAGAAGTCTAATGTTTAATGGATGTATTTAGGGTAAAAAAAGAGTTTCAAATGAAACACAAAACCTCTGAATTTCTGAAATGAGTGACGGTAAATAAAGAGAAAAGTTGGAGGTAAATTAAGACCAGAACCAGAAAGCCTAGCTATGTTAAACCTGCTACATAGTAACACCTCTGTTTAAATGGGAAATGGTACATTTACCCAGTATGAGGAGCATTACAAAGCTTTAAAGAGGCCATTTCTTATACATTTCAGGACTTTGTGGTTATTTTTTAATTATTAACCAGTAATATGAAACATTTTATATCTAAAAAACGTCAGGAAACACTGATTAACAGACATTTCAATCTGTCTGCATTAAAATTCGGGTGGTTCCGGCTCCTTCCGTCAGGCTGCTTCATCAGCAGCTCGTTCATATTCATTGTTCAAATTTGCTGGACTCAGATTGGCTAACAAACTCGCCTATGAGAGCAAAGAATACTGTTTCCTGCCCCGCTGTGCATGGCAACGTCAGACGTTGTGTCTTCCTGTTTGCTACGTCTTATACTAACAGCTTTTAGCCGGCAGCATGCTAGGCTTGGTTTTAACTGCAGGAGCTGTTGAATACTAACGAACAAAGGAGTTGTGATGAAACAGATACAGGCCGTTTGGACTCGGGAGAACGCGGGTTTTATCACCACCTGCGTAGTTTGAGAGATAAAAACTGAAAGAGAAGTTGTTGACCTGTTTTCACCCACTATGAAGGTAAGAACATCTGTAGAGCTAAAATATTCAACAGAAACCTCAGAAAAACTGTTTTTAATGGAAGGGCCTCTTTAAAGGAAACCTCATGATGAACATTAAACACCTTGATAAGCTGGTTGAGGAATAGTTGAATCATGGCGGTGATCTGAGGAGCTCTGGAGGACTGCAGCATGAGATTTTCACTCTTAACTTCCAGTTCCACTGTGTCGTCACCCTGGAGATTAACTGACAGCACCTCAGCAAAACTACATGGAGATAAACATGAAGGAAAAATGAATCAGACAGATGAGCAGTAAAAATCCAATAATAACCACAGGCTTATTAAAGTCATCACAAAGAGCAAATAGAGTTCAAATAAACTTCATATCAGTGGATATATAGATGGAGGTCAGTGTGGTACCTGTAGGCTTTGAGCAGTCTGAGATGTTTTGGACTGATGCCTGATGCTCTCATCATCTTCAGAAGACGAATCCCTCTGTGAGAAACGCCCAGAACCTGAGCATCCCCCCTGTGTGGCTGCATCCAAACAAACACAGCCTTGTAAATATAAACTGCTGCTCATGAGGTTCAGACACATTCCCCTTCTGATTCCTGTTTATACACATCAGCAATCTCCACTAACCAGGTCCTGCACACATCTTCATTACTGTAAGCTCACCGTGACGGGGAAAAGTCGAGAAAAGTAGTTCTCCCAGTTATCTCGAGCAGCAACAACAATCCTCCTCTTTATGTTGTTGTCCTGGATGCTGCTGACTGATGTTCCCACCTTGAAATTAGCTGTATAGAACAAGACGAACGGAGCAATCAGTGGTGAGGAACTGAACTTCAAACAGTTGACAAAAGGTCCGGTGCTGTTATTAGAACTGAATGTTTCACTCCTGGACCGAGTCTCTCTGTGAGCTGCTGTTGGTTTGTTATGTGAAAACAGACTCTGACTCCAGAGAGTTATAAAGGTGTGCTGTAAGGCAGCAGGGAACCACCTGACCCGGTTCTACAGGGTTTAAATAAGACCCAGTCAGTCCTAAGTCTCTCCAGCCAGATGCAGTTTGTCTATCTGAAGGACACGTCCTGTCTTTCTGTTTCAGTCAGTGATAAAGCTGAGGTTGTTTATGAGGTAGTACCAGTACAGTACCAGGTCCTTTACCAACATGGGCTCTACATAAAGGAGCATCATGGTATCTCACCAAGGAGGTCCTTCATCTTCCTCCTCTCCTCTCTGCTGATCCTCACACAGCTGTCAGAGTAGGTGTCTCTCTTAATCTGGGACATAAAACATCACATGTCCAAAACTTAGAACAAATAAAGACTAAATGTTGAAACTGATCATCCATCCAGACACTGAGTCAGTATGCTGACCTGTTCACACAGCAGATGGAGGATGTAGGGCTGGTTGAACATCTCTCTGGGGTAAAACACCTGCACATGATGACAGACGTGGTTCAGTCAGGACGTTCTCAGCATTTCTCATTAAATGTTCTTATTAAACCGAAGGAAAGACGTGATCAGGACACCAGAGAACTGAACACACACACGGATGAGAGGAAAACCTGACAAACTCCAACTCATCATGACAGAATTAAAGAAAACATGTTAAACACATCAGGATTATCACATGTGAACTTTCATGTGTTTTCCTCAGAAATGAAACTGAATTTCCACAGAAAATATATTAAATAAACTTCAATCAGCTGTTTCTTCCTGTTTCAGATCAAACTGACTGTAAAGAAGGATAGAAATATTTTAAATAAAATCAAATAACATATTAAACAAAGTGTTTTATGGAACACAACCACTCGACCCGGAACGTTCGGATGTCTCACCTCTTTTCTCAGGAACAGTTTTCCCAACATGTTGGTGTAGGAGAAGTAAACACCAGCAGAGAAACGGTGGAGTTTGGACCAGATGCCTTCATCATTTAACGACATGTCTACAGGTAACAAACAATCAATGAGATAAATGAGGCTTTTCACAGCTAAATACAGTTTTTATGATCATATTTTGATGGTGGAACACGAGGAACACTCACAGAGAGCTGGAGCTGCCACAGGTGGAGGTTCTGGGATGTTCTGAAAGATCGGAGCAGGTTCTGGAGGAGGTGGGGGGGAGTTAGGTGGAACAGGGGGAAGCTGTTGGGAGCGCTGAGAGCCAAACAGTTCCTCCAGGGGGCGCTGCTTCTGCCTCATGTTGTTAGAGATGACCCTGCGTCTGGTCGAGGGGGGGGACCGAGGGGGAGGAACCCATTGTTTCTACAAGAAGAGAAACGTTAGAGTCATGAAATAAAACGAAATAATCAACCAGTCAGACCAACCAGACCTTCTGCTGAGGCACCGGAGCTTTGTCCTTCAGTTTGGCCAGAGCTTCCTGTTTGGGATCAGTTTTCTTAAGGAAGGTTCTTGCTGGTGTTCTGTAAGAACAACCACAAACAGGAAATACAGCAAGTTATTAGTGAATGAGGATGTTGCTGGAGATTCCTCCTCATTAAGNGTTCAAAAACAAACGGGAACATCTTGATTTCTGGAGAACAAGACAGGAGAAGTTGTGATTAAAGGTTGTGTAAGTAAACGTGTTTATTATTATTTTATTGACACGTTATTGATACATGAGTAAATTTATGTCTCTGTATTTGATCCCTTCCTAATGAACAGAGTGTTGCTGTATGTGTTGAACCCAAAGGACAGTTTGGGTGTTCGGTTCTGCCTGCTGGGTCGAACCAGAACCACACGTTATGTCACAGCAGATGATTCTTAAAGGAACATGAAGGAAGAACTCCAGCTTCAGAGGTTACGTTCTCTATGTTCCTTCAGGTCTTTAATCCATGGTGCTTGAAACGAGTGCAGCTTAGAGTTTCCCGTCTACCTGCAGACCTGAACACTCAGTACTAGAACGTTCCTCTGAACCTGTTCAGGACTTCTGGAGTGAACTTTTGCACATGACTGAACGTGAAACATTTGAAACAACGATGTATAAAAACGTTCAGGAGTCTAATCCAATAACTTGACTGCTGACTGTCATTTTTACACCTTCGTTTACACATTTTCAGTAACAGTTATGGATGAAACATTCAATGACCATGTGGTAAAATCAGCTTCCTCTAATAATCTATAATGTAAACGATCATTTCATGATCAGAATTAAACCCATTTAAGACCTTAGAGTGATAAACACTGATATATATGATGTTAAAATGAAACTTCATGTCAAACAGCAACTTCTAACAACCTTTTATGTCTTTTATTTTATTTAATTTTTTTGTGCTAATAATAAAAAAACATTATAAAGTTGTTACAAGTTGCTATTTGACATGAAGTCAAACAGCAGAATCTAACTGACTAAACCAGAGTAAAGTTCAGATGATGTGAACCGAGTGAAGTGTTAAACTGACTTGACGGGCTGGAAGGGTTTGGGTTCTGGTTGAGGACGACTGTTGTATTTTTTGATGATTTCCCTGATATTGGACGTGGGTTCTGGTCGAGGCTTGTCTATAGGAGTTTCCTTTGGTTCTTCTTTTGGCGAGTCTTCATCATCAGCTGGAGGGGCGTGGCGATGTCTCGCTGTGGAGAAAACAAGTTTAAAAGGGGGAGCCATCAGGTTAGTTTATTCCTGCATCACTGTTAATCGCGGACCTTAAGGGACCAAGAGGAGCCATTATTAATTATATTAAGTGTATTATTATTAATAGTTTTGTTTTCCAGAAGTTAATTAGTCTAAATGAACGTCCGAGCCCTGGCAGATAGATTATATTTAGAGGACCAGGATCAAATCCTCGATCATATTTCTTGTTTTTACCATCAGGTTTACGTGCTGCAGGTGGAGGTGACGGGCTCTTAGTGTGCTTCTTCTGCCTGGGTGGACTGGAAGGGGGTTGCTGTTTTTTTGATGTTCTGGATGCACGTTGAGGTTTAGTGTCTGGAAGAGGGTAAAAAGACAGATCATGTTGGCAAAGCTTTAATTTAAACTGGAAGAATAATTCAAGTTTCATGATAAAAAAACTCACCAATCTTCTGGAAAAATTTCATCTTTTCCTTGAAAGACTGCGGGTCTTCTGATTCTGAGAGGTCCTCTGTTTCATCCGACTGTCAATGTAACAGAGGAGATGCATCAGAAAAGAAAAACACACACATCAAGTTGTACTAATTTGTCACATTTAAGACAATAAATGGTTTTTTGATCCTTTTTTTGCAAAAATATTCCACATCAAATGACTGAGACTGAAGCGTAACATGTTTTTATCCACATCCTGAACATCTCAGCCTGTTTTCTCTAACTGTCTTCAAACTGCTCAACCAGAAGAGATTTACCTCAGGTTTGGGTGTCTTGGCGGTTCGTTTAGCTGTATTTGCTTTGTGCCTTACAGGTGAGCGAGTTTGAGGGGAGAGTGAGCGCCGGCGTTCCTTGGAGCGTCGAGTCGATCGAGTTCTCCTCAACGGCCTTTCTTCCTCACTTTGTTCCTCTTTTTTCTTCTGCAGCTGTTGTTTCTTCTGCTGCTCCTTGGCTTGCTCCTGGGACAGAGTCATTGCCTGCATGGTCATCTGCTGGGCCTGCAGAGACAGCAGGAGACAACAACGTTATGAGAAACGGAGCAAAAACACTTGTGGGGTGAATAAAACTTGAATAGATCTTACCATTAGTAAGGCTTGCTGGTTGATGAGAGCCTGCTGAGTCGCTGCCATCTGCATGGGATCATTAACAACAGGAGCCTGAGGCATCATCATGCCTGTGCAGGATCAAACAGAATAGAATCACTTCACAACATAAATCAGACAGAATGATTCTGAACACAACACAACCTGATGAAACCAGGTGTGAAGGGTTTACCTGGCATGGTGGCCATCATGGGAGCTGCAGCGTAGCCGGGCATCACAGGGTTGACTGGTGCTCCTACATGGGGGGGGGTGGGTTACAGAGTAAAATTTAGAACATCTGGAAGACTTTTCCTGTTTTTATAAATTAATTCTAATTATCTTCTACAACAGCCTTCTCTAGAAGAACAATAACAATGTTTATAGTTTATTGTTAGTTGGATCATTCTCAAAGCAGCAACAACCAAATTCATGATAAAATACAACCAAAAGGGAACGACAACGATTAATTAATGATCAAATATCCAGATGTTCTACAGCGAAACATTCTGCTCAGAGTCAGACAGCTCGATCTCAGTCAGGTCATGGTCTAACAGGATACTGATCCAAAACGCCAAGAACGGATCAGAACCAACACTGGACTGTTCTGAAGTGGACTTGTGTGAGTCCTGATCTAAATCTGATCAGAACACCTCTGGACAGGTGAAGAAGTCTCACTGAGACGTACAGGAACCAGCTGACAAGGATTCTGCAATCCTTTCTGTCCAGGTCAGTTTATTTATTTATTTATTGAGTTTTTCTGTTGAATAACAATTCAAAAGAAACGTCTGATCTTCATCAGCTGATTTTGAGTAAGTTGTTATTGATTTATGACGTTTCTCAGTTTCAAATTATTTCAGTGATTTTTCTTTCTTTAATGAAAGAGTTCCAAAAATCTCTGTCTGCACAAACACAGTCTAAAGTATAATATATAAAGTTTAGCATTTAAAACCTCGACCTTGATGTGAAACTCTGTTTATGGATCTGACATGTGATTGGCTGTTCCACCACGTCCACCTGGCCCAGTTCAACACATGGTGTAGTAAGATGGAGCTTAACAGAGGAAAATGAATAAACTATTTAATTTCTCTCCTCAATGTCGCTCCAGTCATGAAGCTGTCAGGAGACCGAGTACATCAGATCACTTACCCATGGGGTAGCTCGGCATCGTCATCGGCAAACCTGAAAACCAAATCCACACGGAAAACTGGATGAGTACAAAAAAGACACAATGAAAACAAACAGAACAGAAGAAGACAAAAAGAAAAAAGTGAAGAGGAAACACAAAAACTCTTCAAAATAAAATCACAGGAAACTGGAAAAAAACTCAAAACCCAGAACCCGACACACAGCTCACCTTTAGAAAAGAACAAAGTAACTTTTACTTTCAGGTTAATTTAAACAAGTTTCTCTTTACTCTTCTATAACTGATTTTTATATTGGTACTCAGACTTGACTCAAACATTAGTTTTACTTGAGAACATGATTCTTTCCATTAGTAAGTAACAGTCAGAATAAAATAACAGGTAATCAAAAGTTTTGACCAGATCAGAAAGAATTTGATGTTTCTGTTTTAACCTCAATAATTTTGATTTTACTATATCAAGACAGTAAAGTGTAAACACACTCTCAGAAATAGAGGTACGAGAAAAGGACATTTTTGTACCTATAGGTAAATTGTTTTAAAATGTTCCCTTAAAAGTACAATATTGGTCTTTAAAAGGTCAGAAATTCCCCTCTGAGTGTTCAAATTGATATAAAGTAAGTATTTGTACCATTTCAACTGCACCTGCAACCCTTTTATCTCCATTTTATTACGTTTCTTCCATCATTTTCAATATTATGTTTCAGAATGTTGGTTTTAGACTTCAAAAAGTGGCATAATTGTACTTTTTTAGTGGAATAACTTCATACAAAAATGGACCTGGACTACAGGGTACACCCCCAGCGACAAGAAGGGTACAAATTCTTGTTGTGGCACATACACGACAGAACCGCCGCGTATGTGCCGCGACATGTCGCTCCTGAGACGCGTTCGACTCGTGCTGCTGACGGATGCGGTGGAAAGGGTTCTATTGACTACAGCGGTATCTATCAGCTGCGTATGACGTGCTGCTGCAGTAACATGCTGCTGACGCATCCAGTGGAAAGGAGGGGTTAGGGGCATTTCTGGCCTTTTAAAGACCAATATTGTACTTTTAATGGAACATTTTAAAACATTTTACCTGTAGGTACAAAAATGTTCTTGTCTCATACCTCTATTTCTGAGAGTGTAGTTGCAAAGAAATAAAATGTTGATGAGAACAAGATTTCCTACCTGCTCCGTACATGCCAGCGTGCATTGGTCCAACTCCTCCTGCTCCTCTCATCCTGCGGTTCAACATGGTTACTCTTTCCATATCCTGCACACGCACACACACACACACAAGTGTGTTTTGTTATCCTTATGGGGACCGTCCATTGACTTCCATTGATTTTAGTAACTAGATTTATACCTAACCCAAACCCTTTTCCTAACCTTAACCATTACTGATCTATAACTAACCCTATAAGACTAACTAAAACTCTATTCACACCATACCTATAAACCTAACCCCTAACCCTAAAAAGGGGAGTCCCCCTCATGGGGACCAGGCTTCGGTCCCCACAAGAACCCTCGGACCCCAGAAAGATAGTAAAAGTCAGGAAACTGGTCCCCAGGAGGTCAGAAATACAAACCCACACACACACACACACACACACACACACACACACACACACACACACA
>SSNP01000123.1:436822-449533 GCA_006937955.1 Pachypanchax playfairii | reverse complement strand
GCAGGACACATGCAGGTCACATGTAGGACACATGTAGGTCACATGCAGGACACATGTAAGACACATGTAGGTCACATGTAGGACACATGTAGGACACATGTAAGACACATGTAGGTCACATGTAGGACACATGTAAGACACATGTAGGTCACATGTAAGACACATGTAGGACACATGTAAGACACATGTAGGACACATGTAGGACACATGTAGGACACATGCAGGTCACATGTAGGACACATGCAGGACACATGCAGGTCACATGCAGGTCACATGTAGGACACATGTAGGACACATGTAGGACACATGTAGGACACATGTAGGTCACATGTAGGACACATGTAGGACACATGTAGGTCACATGTAGGACACATGTAGGACACATGTAAGACACATGTAGGACACATGTAGGACACATGTAAGACACATGTAGGACACATGTAGGACACATGGAGGACACATGTAGGACACATGCAGGTCACATGCAGGTCACATGTAGGACAAATGTAGGACACATGTAGGACACATGCAGGACACATGTAGGACACATGCAGGTCACATGTAGGACACATGCAGGACACATGTAAGACACATGTAGGTCACATGTAGGACACATGTAAGACACATGTAGGACACATGTAGGACACATGTAGGACACATGTAGGTCACATGTAGGACACATGTAGGACACATGTAAGACACATGTAGGAAACATGTAGGACACATGTAGGACACATGTAGGTCACATGTAGGACACATGTAAGACACATGTAGGTCACATGTAAGACACATGTAGGACACATGTAAGACACATGTAGGTCACATGTAGGACACATGTAAGACACATGTAGGAAACATGTAGGACACATGTAAGCCACATGTAGGACACATGTAGGTCACATGTAGGACACATGCAGGTCACATGTAGGACACATGTAGGACACATGCAGGTCACATGTAGGTCACATGTAGGACACATGTAAGACACATGTAGGTCACATGTAAGAACATGTAGGACACATGTAAGACACATGTAAGACACATGTAGGACACATGTAGGACACATGTAGGACACATGTAGGACACATGTAGGTCACATGTAGGACACATGTAGGACACATGCAGGACACATGCAGGTCACATGTAGGACACATGCAGGACACATGTAGGACACATGTAGGTCACATGTAGGACACATGTAAGACACATGTAGGAAACATGTAGGACACATGTAAGACACATGTAGGTCACATGTAGGACACATGTAAGACACATGTAGGACACATGTAGGACACATGTAGGACACATGTAGGTCACATGTAGGAAACATGTAGGACACATGTAAGACACATGTAGGTCACATGTAGGTCACATGTAAGACACATGTAGGTCACATGTAAGACACATGTAGGACACATGTAAGACACATGTAGGTCACATGTAGGACACATGTAAGTCACATGTAGGAAACATGTAGGACACATGTAGGACACATGTAGGTCACATGTAGGAAACATGTAGGACACATGTAAGACACATGTAGGTCACATGTAGGACACATGTAAGACACATGTAGGTCACATGTAGGACACATGCAGGACACATGTAAGACACATGTAGGTCACATGTAAGACACATGTAGGACACATGTAAGACACATGTAGGTCACATGTAGGACACATGTAAGACACATGTAGGTCACATGTAGGACACATGTAGGACACATGTAGGTCACATGTAGGACACATGTAGGACACATGTAGGTCACATGTAGGACACATGTAAGACACATGTAGGTCACATGTAAGACACATGTAGGACACATGTAGGACACATGTAAGACACATGTAGGAAACATGTAGGACACATGTAGGACACATGTAGGTCACATGTAGGAAACATGCAGGACACATGTAGGACAAATGTAGGACACATGTAGGACACATGTAGGTCACATGTAGGACACATGTAAGACACATGTAGGTCACATGTAAGACACATGTAGGACACATGTAGGACACATGCAGGACACATGCAGGTCACATGTAGGACACATGCAGGACACATGTAGGTCACATGTAAGACACATGTAGGTCACATGTAGGACACATGTAAGACACATGTAGGACATATGTAGGACACATGTAGGACACATGTAGGAAACATGTAGGACACATGTAAGACACATGTAAGACACATGTAGGACACATGTAGGACACATGTAGGTCACATGTAGGTCACATGTAGGACACATGTAAGACACATGTAGGTCACATGTAAGACACATGTAGGACACATGTAAGACACATGTAGGTCACATGTAGGACACATGTAAGACACATGTAGGAAACATGTAGGACACATGTAGGACACATGTAGGTCACATGTAGGAAACATGTAGGACACATATAAGACACATGTAAGACACATGTAGGAAACATGTAGGACACATGTAGGACACATGTAGGTCACATGTAGGACACATGTAAGACACATGTAAGACACATGTAGGAAACATGTAGGACACATGTAAGACACATGTAGGACACATGTAGGACACATGTAGGACACATGTAGGACACATGTAAGACACATGTAGGACACATGTAAGACACATGTAGGTCACATGTAGGACACATGTAAGACACATGTAGGAAACATGTAGGACACATGTAGGACACATGCAGGTCACATGTAGGACACATGCAGGTCACATGCAGGTCACATGTAGGACACATGCAGGACACATGCAGGTCACATGTAGGACACATGTAGGTCACATGTAGGAAACATGTAGGACACATGTAAGACACATGTAGGACACATGTAAGACACATGTAGGACACATGTAGGACACATGCAGGACACATGCAGGTCACATGTAGGACACATGCAGGACACATGCAGGTCACATGTAGGACACATGTAGGTCACATGCAGGTCACATGTAGGACACTTGTAGGTCACATGCAGGACACATGTAGGACACATGTAGGACACATGTAGGACACATGTAGGACACATGTAGGTCACATGTAGGACACATGCAGGTCACATGCAGGACACATGTAGGACACATGTAGGACACATGTAGGACACATGCAGGTCACATGCAGGTCACATGTAGGACAAATGTAGGACACATGTAGGACACATGTAAGACACATGTAGGACACATGTAAGACACATGTAGGTCACATGTAGGACACATGTAAGACACATGTAGGAAAATGTAGGACACATGTAGGACACATGTAGGTCACATGTAGGACACATGTAAGACACATGTAGGACACATGCAGGACACATGTAGGACACATGCAGGTCACATGTAGGACACATGTAGGACACATGCAGGTCACATGCAGGACACATGTAGGACACATGTAAGACACATGTAGGTCACATGTAGGACACATGTAAGACACATGTAGGAAACATGTAGGACACATGTAGGACACATGTAGGTCACATGTAGGACACATGTAAGACACATGTAGGTCACATGTAGGACACATGTAGGACACATGTAAGACACATGTAGGTCACATGTAGGTCACATGTAGGACACATGTAAGACACATGTAGGAAACATGTAGGACACATGTAGGTCACATGTAGGACACATGTAAGACACATGTAGGTCACATGTAAGACACATGTAGGACACATGTAGGTCACATGTAGGACACATGTAGGTCACATGTAGGACACATGTAGGACACATGTAAGACACATGTAGGTCACATGTAAGACACATGTAGGACACATGCAGGTCACATGCAGGTCACATGTAGGACAAATGTAGGACACATGTAGGACACATGCAGGACACATGTAGGACACATGCAGGTCACATGCAGGTCACATGTAGGACACATGCAGGACACATGTAGGACACATGCAGGACACATGTAGGACACATGCAGCACTAGTGGGAAGTTATAAGTTAGATATTAAGGACTCTTTCTGTTTGATGTTGATAGATCAGGTAAAACTGGAGGTATGAAAGTGTTAATTTGATATTACATTAATATTTATCTGGGTGTAAAGCAGGACGAGATGGACAGGCACTGCATCTCTTTCAATTTATTTGCGATTTTACAAAACAGAAACCATAACAAACATGGATATGTTATACAAGTAACCCTACAATGTGTCATGCAGACACTAACAGATTCATGATGCACTTACTTGAGCAGTGGTTTATCCAGAGTGGGTGAGGGTGTGAAGGCACTGAGGCAGCAGGCCAGCAGAAGCCACGCCCTTTGACCATCCTGTTCCTCCTGTTTGCCCCATGTGTGGTAAACCAACTGGGCCAGGATCTCATCCCTTAATGCTGAAGAGTTCTGGCCCTTCTCCACGATGTAGTTACCTAGTATCTGTTCCTGCCAGCCACTCAGGTCTGACTCACCTGTAAACCGCATGATCTGTGGACACATGAGGAAAAGATCAATACTCGTTCTCTCCCTGAGTTCCCTTTAGTGTCACATGGACAGTTGCACTTTACTTCAGCCTCAGGTCCTCCACCGGAGGCCTGATGGTACTTTACAGGATCCTGGCTGTTCCTAAAATTGTGCTGTACTTGATGAGGTCTCTGATGTTGTTCCTCCAATAGTTCCAATAACCATTGAGACCTTTCCACAACTACTCCATTCCTTCTTTCAGCCCTTGTTATTTCTCCAGGTTCTTGATGTTAGTATCACTTGGCGTCTCCAGGGACCAGCACTATGTCCATCTGGATCTGGAAGTCTGACAGTATCTTAGCTCTATTATTCTCCTCCACTCTTGGTGGACCTCCAGCTCGTACTCAGATCTGAACCAACATCAGAGATCTCTGTCTGGAAGAGAACAGTTCTAGGAACAGCTAAGATCCTGCATAGAACCTTTAGGCTACCAGACCTCTGGGATGCAACCAGAGCTTGAAGTGGAAGTAAAACCACAAATGTGGAAGAAGAAGAATCTCAACATTTATATACCAGTTTGTTAATTTCCAGGGCCGTTCTGGCATCTTCAGGTTCCAGAATTGTGAGTGGTTTTTGGAGGGGGTAACCCTGAGGCTGGGACCATGTGTCCTGAAGCAGAAACAACAATTAAATGATTTCTATCACATGAACCAAAGCAGGTAGAGAACATGTTAGACTATACAGCAGACCTCAGACACAAGATGAGTTTTATTGATGGTGTAAACGTTACCCACCTTTAGCATAGACTTGGCATAGCGAGAGAATGGATATCTATCAATATCTGGAGGAAGGGAGAGCTGATGTTGTGCCTTCACCTGCGGAGGTGTGACTTCTGTAACTCCTGATCCACGCTGTTGCCCTGGTAACAAAAACACAATCATAACCACAGATTCTATACACTTCATTGAGGTTCTGCAGATTTTCACAAACAGATTCAAAAGAAACAGAATTCTCATCATTTCCATCCAATCAGTGACTCATTAAACCTGCTGGTCCAGGTTAGGACTGATCCTGCTGCTCATACCTGAAACTGATTCTTTATTTGTCAATGGAGAGGTTGAAAATAGAACAACGTCACAGCAGAAACTATAATAAGCACCAGAATTAGCCACTGGTGAATTTCCATGGCAGGTGAAGCCCACTGTGCACGTATGATCCAAAACGTGTTGAAATCAACTCTAACAACGTTAATGTGAGTCAGTGTTTGTTTCATAAAAGTTATTATTTTTTCTTATTTAAAAAATCTTTTCAATGTTTTAAGAAGTATGCAACATTCCTTAATGAATCTCAGATTAACCAGATGGTTTTTAGGCACATGAATGTCCCCTTGAGGGAGTCTAAACACAGTCATGTTTTGGGACAGTAAAAGGGAGTGAGCTTGGCTGTAGCCTGAAGGTTGCACGTGTTTTAGTTCTGGTTTAAACATCTTACATCCCTGTTTTAAGTTTTTTCATTCCTGTAATTAAACTGTTCAGTGAATTTTACTGTAACAACATTTTCTTCATATGAGGACGTTTCTGTCTCATACTGATGGAAGATTTGTAATTATTCTCATTATTTTAAAGTGTCTCTGACATGTGATTTTTATCTGTTATATTTACCTGCACATTTACCAGAAGTTATGAAACACAGGAAGTGGAAATGTAAACAAAGTGATTTACTCTTACAGAACCAGAACCTGTGGTTTCTGAGTGTTTGTCTCTCTCTGAAGGATAAATGGATTCAGGAGACGAGACAATGTGAACAGAACCAGTTCTGATGCAGTTTGAGCTGAAATCGGTTCCTTCAAGTTCTGCTGATCAAACACAGTCAGTCTCAGTGTCATGGTGGATGTAAAGGAACAGATAAAAAGATCAGAGCAGAAGAAGGGGAGAAAGAAAAAAAAACTAAAATCCATCAGAATTAACTGACTTACATGACAGTGAAACATCTTATTCACTTCATGCAGCTACAAGGTATTTAATAAACTCTCATATCTCTGTTTTTATGTAGAAGAGTTAACTGAAAGGGAGGCTATAACTGGTTCTGATCCAGTTGACTGTGAAACCCAACACAAAATATCAAACAGCCTGTTCTGCTGTTGGGTTTCTGGTACTCCAGGTGCTGACTGACGACCAGCACCTGTGTGACATCACAGACACTATGACTATGGTGTCTGCTCCCATCATGCCATGTTTTACTGGTCTGGATTAAATGAAACTTAAAGCAGGTGTTCTTCATAACCAAGATGAGTTCTGGTGTCATCTCCAAACAGAACTCCATTCATGACTGTCCTTCACCATCAGGTCCATTTGCTCTAGTGTGAGTAACTCTGGAACCTGAACATGTGGAGGAACATCATGTTCAGTGGTGAGTCCAGATGTCTCCAGCGGGGGGGTTAGCAGCTCCCTCACGAGAAAAACAGAGCTCCTCATCCTGCCTGAGTCCTGAATTTAACCTCACTCAACACTTATGGATCATCTGGGCATGTTGACACCAGCACAACCACATCAGCTGACGAATGCTGGTTAAAGAATGAATTAAATTGGTACAATGTTTTTTTACAACAAACAAATAATCAGCCAAATACTGATGTCCTTACTTCATATTTTAATAATGATACTAATGCTGTTAGCAGGTGAGATCCAACAGGATCTGTCTTCAAACATCCAGTATACTCAAAAAATCTTCACCCAAATGACACGTTACACGTTTGTTTTACATGTTTCATCATGTTAGTAAACTTTAAGTCATATACAGTGGGGCAAAGAAGTATTTAGTCAGCCACCAATTGTGTAAGTTCTCCCACTTAAAAAGATCAGAGAGGCCTGTAATTTTCATCATAGGTATACCTCAACTATGAGAGACAAAATGAGGAAAAAAAATCCAGAAAATCGCATTGTCTGATTTTTAAAGAATTTATTTGCAAATTATGGTGGAAAATAAGTATTTGGTCACCTACAAACAAGTAAGATTTCTGGCTTTCACAGACCTGTAACTTCTTTAAGAGGCTCCTCGGTCCTCCACTCGTTACCTGTATTAATGGCACCTGTGTGAACTCGTTATCAGTATAAAAGACACCTGTCCACAACCTCAAACAGTCACGCTCCAAACTCCACTATGGCCAAGACCAAAGAGCTGTCAAAGGACACCAGAAACAAAATTGTAGACCTTCACCAGGCTGGGAAGACTGAATCTGCAATAGGTAAGCAGCTTGGTGTGAAGAAATCAACTGTGGGAGCAATTATTAGAAAATGGAAGACATACAAGACCACTGATAATCTCCCTCGATCTGGGGCTCCACGCAAGATCTCACCCCGTGGGGTCAAAATGATCACAAGAACGGTGAGCAAAAATCCCAGAACCACACGGAGGGACCTAGTGAATGACCTGCAGAGAGCTGGGACCAAAGTAACAAAGGCTACCATCAGTAACACACTACGCCGCCAGGGACTCAAATCCTGCAGTGCCAGACGTGTCCCCCTGCTGAAGCCAGGACACGTCCAGGCCCGTCTGCGGTTTGCTAGAGAGCATTTGGATGATCCAGAAGAGGATTGGGAGAACATCATATGGTCAGATGAAACCAAAATAGAACTTTTTGGTAGAAACTCAACTTGTCGTGTTTGGAGGGGAAAGAATGCTGAGTTGGATCCAAAGAACACCATACCTACTGTAAAGCATGGGGGTGGAAACATCATGCTTTGGGGCTGTTTTTCTGCAAGGGGACCAGGACGACTGATCCGTGTAAAGGAAAGAATGAATGGGGCCATGTATCGTAAGATTTTGAGTGAAAACCTCCTTCCATCAGCAAGGGCATTGAAAATGAGACGTGGCTGGGTCTTTCAGCATGACAATGATCCCAAACACACCGCCCGGGCAACGAAGGAGTGGCTTCGTAAGAAGCATTTCAAGGTCCTGGAGTGGCCTAGCCAGTCTCCAGATCTCAACCCCATAGAAAATCTCTGGAGGGAGTTGAAAGTCCGTGTTGCCCAGCGTCAGCCCCAAAACATCACTGCTCTAGAGGAGATCTGCATGGAGGAATGGGCCAAAATACCAGCAACAGTGTGTGAAAACCTTGTGAAGACTTACAGAAAACGTTTGACCTCTGTCATTGCCAACAAAGGCTATATAACAAAGTATTGAGATTAACTTTTGTTATTGACCAAATACTTATTTTCCACCATAATTTGCAAATAAATTCTTTAAAAATCAGACAATGCGATTTTCTGGATTTTTTTTCCTCATTTTGTCTCTCATAGTTGAGGTATACCTATGATGAAAATTACAGGCCTCTCTGATCTTTTTAAGTGGGAGAACTTACACAATTGGTGGCTGACCAAATACTTTTTTGCCCCACTGTAGATGTTGTTTAAAGGTTCCAGATGGAGGTTAATCTTCCCTCGTCTGTTGTAAACTGCTTTAGTTCCAACAGGAACTAACAGAAACCCTCCGAGTAACTTTTACACTGAGACTCTGTTAATAAGTCTTTTTTATTTACTGACTTGTTACTGAGTTCAGTTTCACCACCATCACCGAGTTCACTATTCATCACAACCATAAGGCACAATGATAAACTCTAATAATTAAACATGTATGTCATGTTTTGGTTGTATAACAGAAAAGACGAGAGGAAGCTGTTGAGTTTGGAGAGGAACGAGAGAACGAGAACCGGTTCTGAGTTCAGTGGTTCCTCATCTGATCATCTAATAACACTGATACTGCAGAAGAGATTATAATGGAACTCACCTGCTTCTCTGTGGAGTCTAGCTGACAGCTCAGCAGGGATCTCCAACAGGCCCACATCCTGAACAGAACCAGTCTTCATGAGAACCACAGACAGGAAGAACAACTGAACAAGACTTACAAATTTACATTTCTTACCATCTCTGGACGGATGGACTTCGTCTTTCTTCCTACTTTGTCCTCGTTAATCTCCTGAAGTTGAGAAGAAATCCAGAGTTTTTCAGGTATCAAACAAACTAATTTTATTTTATTTATTGATCTGTAATAAAAACTGTCCAGCTGTTTATTTTCTGTAAACCTGCTTTTGACTCTGTACGCTCTCTGTCTTATCAGTTAACGAGAGGTTCAAGGAAACTCATCCCTCCCTAAGTAAAGACCTATTCTTAGATACGTGTCCTATTATATACTGGGGCCACACCCACAGTCCTGACGCTCCGCCTTCTACCACATGCCACTTGGTTCCAAAAGTCCATAGACTTTGATTTTATCAGGAGCTTTACAGCCCGAAGAGGACAGCTGTAGTGTAATAGTGAAGGAGGTTGTCCTCTGATCAGGAGGTGAGCAGTTTGATCCAGGGTCCCGGCAGGCTAGATACTGAACCCAGAACTCCCCCCCCAGGGCTATACAGACAACCCTCCACTCCTCAGGGACGGGTCAAAAACACAGAAATAACTTCCTGAGAGGGATCAATGAAACTATCAATGTTAGAATGGAGTTAGTGTTACTCAGATAAGAGGATCACAACATAACTCGTCATCACACCTGTGTCTTGTCATCACACCTGAGACTCGTCATCACACCTGAGACTCGTCATCACATCTGAGACTTGTCATCACACCTGAGACTCGTCATCACACCTGAGTCTTGTTATCACATCTGAGACTCGTCATCACACCTGAGTCTTGTCATCACACCTGAGACTCGTCATCACACCTGAGACTCGTCATCACACCTGAGTCTTGTTATCACATCTGAGACTCGTCATCACACCTGAGTCTTGTCATCACACCTGAGACTCGTCATCACACCTGAGACTCGTCATCACACCTGAGTCTTGTTATCACATCTGAGACTCGTCATCACACCTGAGTCTTGTCATCACACCTGAGACTCGTCATCACACCTGAGACTCGTCATCACACCTGAGTCTTGTTATCACATCTGAGACTCGTCATCACACCTGAGTCTTGTTATCACACCTGAGTCTTGTCATCACACCTGAGACTCGTCATCACACCTGAGTCTTGTCATCACACCTGAGACTCGTCATCACACCTGAGTCTTGTCATCACACCTGAGACTCGTCATCACACCTGAGACTCGTCATCACACCTGAGTCTTGTTATCACATCTGAGACTCGTCATCACACCTGAGTCTTGTCATCACACCTGAGACTCGTCATCACATCTGAGTCTTGTCATCACACCTGAGACTCGCCATCACACCTGAGTCTTGTTATCACATCTGAGACTCGTCATCACACCTGAGTCTTGTTATCACATCTGAGACTCGTCATCACACCTGAGTCTTGTCATCACACCTGAGTCTTGTTATCACACCTGAGTCTTGTCATCACACCTGAGTCTTGTCATCACACCTGAGTCTTGTCATCACACCTGAGTCTTGTTATCACATCTGAGACTCATCATCACACCTGAGTCTTGTTATCACATCTGAGACTCATCATCACACCTGTTCTCCATGTTTTATGGTACTTGTAGTTTTTGTGTACAATGTATCAGGTAAATTAGAAGTATTAATGACAAACAGAATAAACACAGATCTGTTTCTATTTATCAAATAACTTCTCTCAAATATTATGACCTCACTTAAATAATGAGATCAAACAGATCTGAACAGGTGACACCTGAACCGGCACCGAGTTCCCTCCAAAAGCCTACAACTGAGTCACAAGTCCAGTCTAAACTCCTTCTGAGCCTCTAACTGGCCTTAAAATTCTTTATGTTACCACATCAGTCCTCATCAGATGTCTTACCGAGTTCCTATCAGGTGTCTCGCTGAGTCCTCATCGAGTGTCTCACTGAGTCCAAATCAAGTGTCTCACTGAGTCTACACCAGGTGCCTCACAAAGTCCCTATCAGGTGTCTCACTGAGTCCCTATCCCAGTGTCTCACCAAGCCCACATCAAGTGTTTCCCTTAGTCCCCACCAACTGTCTCACCAAGCCCACATCAAGTGTTTCCCTTAGTCCCCATCAAGTGTCTCACCAAGCCCATATTGATTGTCTCACTGAGTCCACAACAGTTTGAAATGAGTAATCTTGTTACTTTGTTGTTTCCACTGCGTCTCTGTTTGGAACAGAAGTCCGTCTTTAGAGCAGCAGAGACCTTTTGACACATTTGCTGACCTTCATGGGGGTGTCCACTGGGGTTGCTTTAAACCAGGTGCTGCAGGTAGCAGGTGATCACAACATGTACAAACTTACCATCAACATTCACACTCATATATCTGGAAACATCTGAAGGTAATTATTTCTAATGAATCAGTCTTTATATGTGAGTCATGTACTGAAAATAGAAAACAATCACACTGTAAGAGACTAAAAATCTATAATATAAATGATGTAAGTATAAGTTACCATCATTAGTTAACAGGCTCAAAGTGAACAGCTGACACAGCTCCACTGATCAGAGTCCAAGTGCCATAAAACATGAACAGCAAACACTCTGACAGCAGAACAACAGAAACCAGGAGAACAAACGTAATAAAAGACCAGGTTCCATTCAGACGGTCTCCCAAGGCAGGGAGTGTCCTCCTTCACTTACAGACAGGAACCAAATGTCCAAAAAATGTAAGAAAATTAAAGTAATTTAAGTAAAATCAGTGTTACTGAATTGTTGGTAAACAAAATCATTTTGAAAAAAATAATAAAAATGACCCGAACAAAAAGATGAAAAGACTGAAAATAATTTAATCACAGGAAAACGTTAAACTCATGTGTGTCCTGTAATCAGCATCACAGGTGTGAACAGTACCCAGTGTATCATAGTGTGCACCACATTCAACATGGACCACAGAAAAGTAAAAGCTACCTGACCATCTCTAAGCAGCTTCACATTCTTCTGACAACAGCAGAGGTTAATAAGATGTCATCAACCTCCTTGGACATGGACACAAGGAAAATTACTGACAAACTGAGACGAAAAAAAGCCCAGAACAATTTCCACAGATATTACACGTGAACTCCAGGGTTCATCAGAACTAGATCACACCTTCTGTTTGGACCAAAGTGGACTGAGTGGAAGACAGAGGAGGACACCACTGATGGGTGTTAGTCCTAAAAAACTGACTGGAATTAAACTAAGTGCATTCTGGGAGAAGATTCTTTGGACTCATGAGACAAACACCACTCAGGTCTGTGTTTACTGAAGAACACATCAGACCTTCAGTAAAACATGGACCCGGTTCAGTTCTGGAACTGTTTGCTGCTTCTGGTTCTGATGAAACCTGAAGACTATCCAGACCTTCTGCAGTGAAACGTTCTGCTCAGAGTCAGACAGCT
>SSNP01000123.1:394322-431822 GCA_006937955.1 Pachypanchax playfairii | reverse complement strand
TAACCTGAATTTTCAGTTTAAAAAATGGAGGTATCTTTCAAGGTATGTTAGTAACCATAGCAACTTAATCTCTAAACATAACTCTGAATGTTGCTCCATTTAAATTTAAATTAAAGCTTTACAACAGAATAAGATCTACTGCAAAGAAACATTGTAGCAAATCAAACTTATAATCTAGCATTACAAGTTTGTTTACCAACTTTTAATGTATTCAGCTTTTCTTTGTGCTGCATGACTGCGATTGGTTAACTGTTGCTGCATCTGTGTCACGGCTGTGGGTTTTAGATTGTTTTGTTCACCAGGCATTTCCTGTGATTTTATTTTGAAGGTTTGTTGTCACCTGCTCCAGGTTGTGTCCTTGTCTCCCTCTTGTGGTTCCGTTAATGTACTTAGTATTTCCCCTGAGTGTTTGTCACCTCGACAGGTGACCTGTATGACCTGATACTGTCTCTTGTTCAGACTCCCTCTGTATTTATTCTCCCCTTAGAACCTCTGTCGGATCCTGAGGTTCCCCTGGAGGTTCTGTAAGTTGTTTAACCTATGACTGTGTTTTATTTACCTTCCGGAGTTCCTGCATCTGGATCCTCCACTTCCCCTCATGATAGCCGGTTCTACATGAACACTCTCTCCTACAGTCAGAAACAAGGTTCTTGATTTGACCTACTGAGTTAAGAACCAGCTTTGTTGCTATGATACGTCACTGTTCAGGTCAGTTGATCCAAATGTTGATGTGTGTTTGCTGCTTTTCTTTGTTTAGTCCGACATTGCTGTTGTTATTGGTACCAAGTCAGACATGTTACCAGTCTGGTCTGGTCTGTTTTTAGATTCCTGCCTCATCGTGTCTTTAGCTTCTCAGTTTGGAAGGTCAGAAGTAGTTTCTTTGGTTTGATTAGCAACATTTTAAGTTTTTACATTAAATCAGCAAAATTTGAGTAAATATTTTCTTTCTTTCCAACAGGCTGTAAATCATCAGGTCACACGCTAGACCTTGATCTAAAACCTGCTCTCAGGACTTGTTCTCCATTTACATGCTGAAGGACATGTGCACACCTGGCCTGGTGTCCTCGGATGTGGCTCTGGAGGACAATGGCTTTCTGTTTGAAGAATCTGAAGTTCTTCCTGCAGAGGAACCCCCTGATGTTCCTCTGGATGGTGACAGCAGCCCAGGTCTGAGTGCTTTTCCATTTCTCCTCCAGCTGCTGGTACAGAGGCTCCTTGAGGAAGACCTGATTCACACACAGATGTCCAATGAGACCGATTCACTTCTCCTATAATGATGAAGGTATGAACAGGTATTGTGACACCTTGGTGATTCCCAGCTGGTACTCTCCCTCCTCTGCATCGACCTTGTTTAGCAGAGCCACCGTCAGCTCCCTGTCAGACAGATCACCCAACTTCTGACTCAGCAGAAACCCATACCTGCAGCAGGGAGGCATGAAGACCAGATCGTCACACGGCATGTGGTGCAAACAGCTGTTTACTTCACAACCTGTAAGCTGGTTGATCCATGAAGACCAGATGGAACGGAGCTGCAGACCTGGAGGTCTAATGAACTCAAAGAATCTAGATTAAACTAGATCTGTTTCCTTTTAAACTAACATTTCATACAATCAGTAATCATTTACAGTTCCACAGCGTTGGTCTGCTGTGTGAAACATAAATAAAAACAGAACTCAATGAGTTACAAAACTCATAAAGCTTTAAATGTTTCACAGCACCTCTGAATGAAGAAGGAATACTGGAGGCGAATAGGAAAACCATCTTTTCGGATGTGGATGGTCTCCAGGATTCCTGCGTGTCTCAGCTGAGCCAACATGAAATCCACATCAAAGACTCCCGGAAGCTGAGAGAGAAAAGATGAGCTTCAACAAGGAGTCCAGAAAAGAAAACTCCATTTAAAACCATCTATCAGTCAGCTGTTTGTCTGTTGGATCCTGTTTAACCTGCATGTCTCTTACTTTGTCCCCAGATAGTGGAACAGCCTTCAGATGCTTCTGACTCGGGAGAATTCAACATTCTTATGCAGAGATCTGAAGAAAGCAGCTGATCTGCAGCTGAAGTTGTGATGTGTTATTTCTAACTTCATTTGTTTTTATAAATTTTAACCTCAAATTTTATTTTGAACTTTAACTTTTTAGAGTAAAAACATTTAACCAGACCTCCTATTAAAAAGATGCCCATCTCGTGGTACCTTGACAAATAAAATAAGTTTAGAAGCTATATGTAAATTACATGAGAGTAAGAGACGTGTTTGTAACTTTGATTATAGTTTTTACGGTCATTGATGATTGATCATTGATCAATAGTTGCTCATTGACACAGTTATTGCTGCCATGAAAGAACTGGAGCTGCAGGAACATCCTGCTGCATGTTAAAGACGAAGCAAAGTGAAAGAGTCAGGTTGTTGTTACCTGGATGTAGTTTGGCTTCAAACAACGAATAAAAGTAGTTTTACACCTGAGAGTGAAATAAAAACACAGTTAGTCGTCAACATCAGGGCGGAACATTTATATCAAGAACATCTGAACAACATATATCCCTCAACTGAGTTCTGCTCAGAGGCACTAAGTCAGGCTCAATTAATGACCATAAACTGAAATCAACATCTGTATAAAATAGTTCCAGCAGTTTACGGAAGCCCTGTGAGGAACTCTGTTCATGTAACGGAGCCTCTTCAGCTAATCATGTCAGTCTGTGGGGGTTTTGGTTGGTTGTTTCATTATTAGGTGGTTCCAGGGTTTCCCTGGGATTTTATTTTGTAAAGCTTTTTCATGGTACTTCCTGTGTTTTATTTTGAGAGAGCTCCTTGTTTCCTGTTTCCTCTCTTATGTTTTTTGTCTGCTGTTGTTTTTTGTTGTGTTTTCTTATGATGGTTCCAGGTACTTCCTGGGATTTTATTTTGTAGTGGTATTAAGTTTCCTGTTTTTTGGTTCATGTTTTTTACTTTTTAATTCAGGATTTATATGGTTTAGTTTCAGGTGTGTTTTCCTGTTTATTAATGAGAGCTCCTGTAATAATGAGAGCTTTACAGCTCTTCGGGAGACGCCCCGTCTTCAGATAGAGACGTTGGGTCATCAACCGACCACGGAGGAAGTGTGGGAAGGTAAACGAACTGCTGAAAGTGCTGTATTTTAGATTTTTTTATTTTTGGATGAATATTTTTTAAAAATCCGCAAAGTGGTGAATCCATGAAAGTCGAACCACAAAGTAGTGAGGGATCACTGTACTTATTTATTTATTTAAAGGTTGAATATGGAACAATTTCATAAAAAGCTATACAGTGGACGACGGTCACCCCTGCTTTCCACTGAACGCGCAACATATGTGCAACGTTTTTGATGCGTTATATGTGGCTGATTAAAGTAAATGAGACTTGTCTCTAGTTTCCTGTCTGTTATTATTTCTCTCTCCTCTGTTCTCTTCTTGGATCATTTACTCTTTTCCTCCAGACTCTCCTGGTTGATCACAGCTGCTCTTCATTCATCCTGATGTGTTTCTCTCTGCTCCTCTTCCCACCTGTCTCCACCTTTGTTAGGGTTAACCCAAGTTGAGTTTTGTTTGCTGATGCATTAACATCTTCCTCTAGTTGTCCTCCAGTTTTAAGTTCTCATTTTTCTGCCTCGTCAGCTTTTTAGTTGCATTAATAAGAATACAGATAAATTCAAATTAACTGCTAAAAGTTAAAACACTTTTTCTTTGATTGGTTCTGAAACGTGAGTCACTTGGTGTCGTTGACCCAACAACAAAAAGGTCTTGGATCTCTCAGCTCAGATATCTCAGCTGGTCCAGGTGTAAGCATGTTAGGTTCATTATGAAACTGGTTTAGATGTGTGTGTCTGTGTGCATGTATGATCTGTACCTCTGCAGACGGGTGGTGAGTTCAGACAGAGACTGGAGGAAGTGTGAAGTGGCGGTAAAGGGCAGGTGGCGTGGACCTTTTCCCCTCCAGCCGAGCTCCCTCTGCTGGATGTAGTTCTCCTGAAGCTTACGAAACAGCTCTGAAATCATCTACAGGATCAAAGAAAAGAAACTCACTTAGAGAAATAAATGTTAAAGCATCACTGATCTTAAGCTGTTATTCACACGGACTAAAGCAGATCAATGACATCAGATCAATGTTCTCCCATCATCAATCATGTCAAAGAAAACTCAATTAACATGTACATAAATAAATCTTAAACCTGCAGCTGGATCAGATCTCAAACCTGCAGCTGGATCAGATCTTAAACCTGCAGCTGGATCAGGTCTTAAACTTGCAGCTGGATCAGATCTTAAACCTGCAGCTGGATCAGGTCTTAAACTTGCAGCTGGATCAGGTCTTAAACTTGCAGCTGGATCAGATCTTAAACCTGCAGCTGGATCAGATCTTAAACCTGCAGCTGGATCAGGTCTTAAACCTGCAGCTGGATCAGATCTTAAACCTGCAGCTGGATCAGGTCTTAAACCTGCAGCTGGATCAGGTCTTAAACCTGCAGCTGGATCAGATCTTAAACCTGCAGCTGGATCAGGTCTTAAACTTGCAGCTGGATCAGATCTTAAACCTGCAGCTGGATCAGGTCTTAAACTTGCAGCTGGATCAGATCTTAAACCTGCAGCTGGATTAGATCTTAAACCTGCAGCTGGATCAGGACTTAAACCTGCAGCTGGATCAGATCTTAAACCTGCAGCTGGATCAGGTCTTAAACCTGCAACTGGATCAGATCTTAAGCCTGCAGCTGGATCAGGTCTTAAACCTGCAGCTGGATCAGGACTTAAACCTGCATGCTGGATCAGATCTTAAACCTGCAGCTGGATCAGGTCTTAAACCTGCAGCTGGATCAGGACTTAAACCTGCAGCTGGATCAGATCTTAAACCTGCAGCTGGATCAGGACTTAAACCTGCAGCTGGATCAGATCTTAAACCTGCAGCTGGATCAGATCTTAAACCTGCAGCTGGTATCAGGATGTAGAACCTCAGTAGGGTCCAGGTCTCTCTTCATGCTACCAGCAGTAGACGTCTGATTGTTTCACCTTTGGTTCAGCTCTTGTTAGTTTCATTAAAGAGGCCATTTCATACAGATTTCAAGACTTTGTGGTTATTTCTTAAGTATTAACCAGTAATATGAAACATTTTATATCTAAAAACATCAGGAAACACTGATTAACAGACCTTTCAGTCTGTCTGCGTTAAAATTCGGGTGGTTCCAGCTCCTTCCATCAGGCTGCTTCGTCAGCAGCTCGTTCATATTCATTGTTCGTATTTGCTGGACTCTGATTGGCTAACAAACTAGCCTATGAGAGCAAGGTATACTGTTTCCTGCCCGCTGTCTTCCTGTTTGCTATGTCTTATGCTAACAGCTTTTAGCTAGCAGCATGCTAGGCATGGTTTCAACTGCAGGAGCTGCTGAATACTAACAAACAAAGGAGTTGTGATGAAATAGATACAGGCCGTTTGGACTCGGGAGAACTCGGGTTTTATCACCACCTGCGGAGTTTGAGAGATTGAAACTGAAAGAGAAGTTGTTGACCTGTTTTCACACCCAGTATGAAGGTAAGAACACCTGTGGAGCTAAAATATTCAACAGAAACTCAGAAAACCCATTTTAATGGAAGGACCTCATTAACACCTAACAGCTGATACTGATTAACAACCTGATACTGAACTGATCGGATCAATAATCCTGAAGTTTCTACTGAACTCTGAATGAAAAGTGTTCCCGTTCAGTCAGTGTAACGTGATAAAGATCCGTGTTTATTTTAAAAAGGGTTTTTACAGTTTGTTTTTTCTTCTTGAGTGTTTTATCTCTGAACATTTTACTGTTATTTTTTCACCTGTATTCGACTTCTGGCAAAAAGCTCCACCACTTCAGATCTAAACTGGTCATGGTTCTTATTCAGGAAGTTATGGACCTGGACAAGGACACGGGGTCGTTATTTAGAATCAGATCCTATAAACACTTTGTTTTTCCAGCAGTGTGACGTGTCTGGTACCTGATATGTGACAGCTCCAGCAAAGTGATAAACAGTAAAGACCGGTATCGGGTTCTTGGGCTTGGCATAGCAAGGGTGGTTCACATGGTGATAATGGCACTTATGGAGGAAGGTGTGGTCCGTGGCCTGTTCAGTAAAACAGAGAGACAAACATTGTTATAAAACTCAACCAGGTCACAGTGATGAAGAGTTTGGACAACAATATTACAGCTGACGTCTTCCTCACTCCACCTGACGAGAAGCACATTCACATTCAGACAGCAGCAAAAGAAACAAACACAAAGATTTCAGAGGTAAAGGATGCAGATGACACGTGGAGCTGAATCCCCTGATACACTACAGCTTTTTATTCATACAGTCAAGAGAAAAGAGAAATGTGTGTTTGTTTGTTCTTCAGAGTTTGTATAAATCTGTGTGTCTGTGCTGCAAATATCAGACTGAAACTTGTTGCAGTCAGAATCAAGGTAAAGACAGAAGGGAGTGACATCAATCCTGAAGTTGTTCAGAGATGGAGTCAGATGAACATATAAAGTCTGTATCAGTGTGTGCACCTGAGGGAGGAAGGTCTGATCATCCAGGATCCGGAGGATGCCATGTGGTCTCGAGGCGATCAGCTCCAGACAGGAGTGGAAGTTCTTGATTGTCACTGGATACCACTGGATCTGTTCTGAATCGTACTCCTCCTGCAGGACACAGACTCATAAAGTCCTGTTCAATGGTTTATCTTTAAAACCAGCTAATCATCATCTGATTAACAACATACGACCTGCTCCTGAGAAATCACTGCTTTGTTGACAAAATGCTGCAGCTGCTCGTTGGCAAAATTTATACATAACTGCTCAAAGCTGTTCACAGTCAGATCCTGCACAGGATTACAGAGAGACTATAGAGCCACCAAAGTAACAGAAACCTCATGTATACTTAGGGTTCAGGCTGAAATCTGACTACCAACCTCAAACCCGTAGATGTCCACCACACCCACAGTGCTGTCCATCTCAGTAGGACTCAGCCAGTCATTGATCTGCTCCAACAACCAGTCAAACAGCACTGAATACAAGGCTTTGGCTATGGCATCTCTGAAGATGGACAACACAACAAGTTAAGGTCATTTCTGCTTTTTGAACACATTGAAGCAATGAAGCAGTTATTGGTATCGAAGCACTTTAAGGACTCGGCTCATACCCAGACCACAGTCCTCTGTCTCTGCCACAATAATTTGACCCTAAATTAGGACAGTAACTGTGTGTAAAGAACACAAAACTATTTTCACATTTCTGTTCTCTTCAGGATCCTCCAGCCCCTCGTCCACACTGATGTAAGGTCCTTGTTGCAAGGACTTTGCAGTTGTTGGTGGATCAGAGATGGACAAGAGACTGAGTACAGAGACCTGGTGGACCACTTTGTGTCCTGGTGTGGGAACAATTATCATATCTTGAATGTGAACAAAACAAAGATGATTGTGGATTTTAGGAAGAGGATCAGCATGTCAACAACCACCTGACTTAAGAAATGTATCTATACAAGCACACGCCATTTACCATATTATGTAAAAAATGAAATTCTTTTTAAACTATGGATGTTGTGAGCTGACGACGTTAGTGATGCAAGGTTGATTCTTTCTTCTACACATAGACAGACTAGTCTGTCTTCATCCTCTTCATCCTTGCAGACCGGCTGCAAGGTTACTACAGACACAGTTTACACTATAAGAAGAGGGCGGAGCCTCATCCTAACGTACCAGCATCAGTATGACCGCCCTGTTTCATGCATGAATTATAATAAACCTTTTTCCTATTCAACTCATTTCAACTCTTTTCCACAAAGACTGAAGAGGAGAAGGATCATTCAGCTTGTTGTTAGTGGACAGTTGAAAATCCTGCATCTCTTATGGTATGTGGGGGGGCGGGGTTTAACATTATGCTAGTGAATGTAGCTAACAATCAGACATTCAGGCTGCAGAGATGTTCCTCAGCAGTGTGTCCAGCTGTCTCTTCTTCAGCATCTTACCTCCTCTCACTGTATTCTATAATATATTCTGGAGTCCAGCACATCTTCCTGCTCCTGTGTCTCAGTGAAACACCTGATACTTTATTCTCTGATACTCTGGTTGAGTCTTACTCAGAGTTTCACCCTCATCCATCTCAAATTTCTAATTGTAATTAATGTAAGAGAAGGTTTAAGCTGTTCTCTCTCTCTGCCTCGCTCCAGCTCTACATCCCCATCCTCTCCTCTTTAAACCATCAAGGATTTAGGGTCTCAATTTAGGGTCCATCAGCTACTCCTTGCTTGTAAACAAGTCTCTTGTTGCTATGGTTATTCATTAAAACAGGTGGTTAGAAAGAGACACATTAAGAGCAGAAACTCTTCAAGCTGTACAGCATCCAAACCAAAACAAAAAACTGTCACTTTTACAATAAGAAAATAAAGAAGATAAACTAAAATAGATGAAAGTTGCTGTAATATAACAGAGTTTCTGTTACTGATCGTATGTCCAGCTGGACAGGACGCCGTTTGATGTAGCACAGGAGGACCACAGGGGACTGTCTCTTCATGTCTGCTCCTGTCTGAGTCAGGATACCTGCAGAAGTTTTCTGATGACACTGAGGTGGTTGGTCTATGAGAGGTGGACAGGAGGCAGAGGACAGAGTGGACACATTGTCCGTCCGTCCATCCATCCATCCATCCATCCGTCCATCCGTCCGTCCGTCCGTCCGTCCGTCCGTCCGTCCGTCCGTCCGTCCATCCATCCATCCATCCATCCATCCATCCATCCATCCATCCATCCATCCATCCATCCATCCAGGGTCATAAGGAGCTGGTGTCTGTCTCCAGCAGTCATTGGATGAGAGGAAGGGACACACCTGGACAGGTCCCCAGTCATCGTAGTGTCACATATAGAGACATACAACCACAAACACACCGAGGGACAATTTAGAGCTGATAATTAACTTCATGCATATGTTTGGTCTGTGTGATGAAGCCAGAGTCCCCAGAGAAAACCCACAAATGGACGGGAAGAACATGTAAACTCCATGCAGGAAGGTCTCAGCCTGGTTTAGAACCCAGGACCTTCTCGCTGCAAGGTTACAGGCTACCCACTGCTCCACCGTGCAGCCCTATTGTCAAATTATTTTGTTATTACCTGGATTCTATGGCACTTTCCACAGACAGGGGGCAGTAGATTCTGTCGTAGGTGGTCTCCTGCAACAAGAAAACCCATCTTCAATGTGTGCACGTGCTCATCCAGAGGACCTGGGTGGTTCATGTGACATGACTGACTGTAACTCGGTGAGTAATGACTGTCTTCAAGGCCTCTGAAGAAACCTGCATCAAGGAGCCAACCCTCCTGGTCTCAGCCTCGCTGAAGAATCGAGCCACCTCAAAGGAGTCGCTCTGGAACAACATCAGCTCATACGTTTCATCAGAGCTCAGATAAAACTTATCTTCTCTCTCATCCACAAATACACACCTCATATGAGCTGAAACAGATGTTACCGAGGTGCAGGATGGAGGACAGAACAGCCCAGATGGTGGAGATCTGATCAGATCGAAGGCCAATAGTCTCAAAGCACTGAACCAAAAGCTGGAAGTCCTGTTTGTCCTGCTTCCCCCTCAGCTCACATGCACCCCCCTACAACACGCCAACAAACATGATGTATTAACCTTACAGACAATAAAAACACCAGTATGAGAAGAAAAGACAACAAGAACTGGATGTTCTTGGATTTCTGTACTTGATTTAGGTAGTAGTAGGTCTCAGCTCCCTGCAGGTAGAGCTCCTGTTTGTCCCAGTCATTCATACCTGCCAGCAGCTCATAGAACACATGGTAGTTCCTCTCTTCACTGGACTACATCAGAAACAAGATCATATCAGTTCAGTCCTCTTCATTGACAAACAAATAGTAAAACAGACCCGGTCCATCTAACTTAATGTAAAGTCTTGCTGTTAATTAGCAGTGACAGTTTCAATTAGGTCCATCTGTATCACCCGTTTCTCACCACATACAGATTCACTGTCTCTTTTGTCTGTTACCAGATCATTAGTTAGTTTTCAGTCCAGTTCCAAAGTTTCAGGTTTTTCATGGATCACTCGGTGTGTTTGGACCTTGTTTCTACTTTGATTCTCAGATTGTGGATTTTGGATTGTGTTTTCAGCCTCTGTGACCTCTTTCTGTCCTCGACGCACCACCAGCCTGCTCCCTTTGGCCTTTTTTGGATTTTGTACCCATGCTTTGGGTCTAGGACTGCTCAGCAACAGAGAGTCCTGACACCGGTGGCTTTCTGTGTTCGTTGTGTCATGTCTGTGATGGCTGCTTCCAGAACAGCATCATTACATCAGCTGTACATATAACATGATGGACAAACCTCAGTGCACTCACCTGAAACACAACCCTGGATTTCTCCAGAAGATACCTGGACAATGACGTCCCGACAACATTTCCTCTGTCAACCAAGAGGACAAACAAGAGTCAAAGTTCTGCAGTCTGTCACATGAGCAAGCACAGATGGAAGAGATGCTGCTAGGTGATGATCTGCGGACTGACTGGAGAATGTGGACATGGAGGTACTTCCCAAAGCGACTAGAGTTGTTGTTGTGGATGGTCTTGGCATTTCCAAAGCTTTCAAGGATGGGAAAGGCTTCCATGGGCTGATAAAAGTAAAGAACAGGATAGTTTGTTCTGTGCAGGGCTGCTAACTGATACCTGATGATGCGAGTTCCACTGTAATTACCTGTCGGAGGCTTTTGTCTCCCGCGTGACATGTTGAGCTGAGGTAGTGAACTATTAACTTTGTGGCTTCTGTCTTTCCAGAACCACTCTGTCCACTAGAGATAGATTCATATAAAAGCACTGAAGTCAATCAGAAACTCTCACTGATGTGCGTTTATATGAAATAAACAGGTTTTATTTGAAAAAGAAAAGCAGCAGATCCCTTTGTGAGAAACAGCTGGTTGAAGCAGCAAACATCAGTAATCGTTTCAACACCTTATGACGATGCATTGCTCCTGCGTGGAGGACTGAGACAGTCTGAAGGCTGAATCTGCGATGGCGTACACGTGGCTGAAGCAGAGCGCAACATGTCACACACTCACTACAAGAACAGGATGACTGAGAACATCCTGGTAAGTCACATGATGGAAGAATAAAATGTATCAGTTTGCTCACGGTGAGTTTTCATGCTGCTCTTTGCCCTCGTACATCTGCCTCGTCTCCTCAGTGTAAATGTTGAGAGGTTTGAAGGGGTTGATGGACAGTAAGATGTTTCCAATGTAGGTCTGTAAAATACACAGAAACAAGACTCATCGCTTTTATCGTGGCACCCACCTTCCTCTTATTAACACACTGCTATTACACAATCTCTACATGATCAGCTGTTCACGCTGAGCCGAGGGGGCGGGGATGCAGGGAAACTTACATAAATACAGTCCCGCTGGAACCTCTTCTTCAGACTCAGAAGCACTGAGCTCTCACACACCTCTCTGAGACAGACGACAAACAGCTTGGAAACTGCAGGTACAGTGGAAATACAGCAGGTGTGTGTGTAGATGCATGAACTTACTCCAGCTGGGACAGGTCCTCCACCTCATCCACCTCCACAGCTCGTTTACTGCCATGCATCACCACCTGAGAAGGACAGAGACATGAGACCCTTAGCCCTCCATCTGAACTCCACCCAGCCCCACACACACACACACACAGTTCAGACTCTACCTTCTCCTGACAGTCGTCTTCCTGACTGACCTTTCCAGGTACGTAGAAAGTCTTGCTGGCTTGAGGTGGGTTTGTTTCGCTGTGTTCTTTAGCAGGTAACTAAAGCACCTGCAGCGCTGCAGCAGAGTGATAACTGATATACTGTAATCTCAAAGCGCCGCTCTGCTGTGTCTCTTATACACNGCTAGATGCTCTATTGTTTCTACACAAACCAGGAAATAAATAAACCAGCAGCAGGTGATTCAGGTGTGCTGCATGCACTCCGGCTGAAGGTGAGGAAACTGAAGTGATGTACTGATGTTACGACCAAAACAAAACCATAAACTTTCCTTTCCTTAACGGACTGAATTCTGTCTCCATGTCTGGAAACGAGCAGACTCACTCAGAGTCAGAGGAAATGCTCTTTCTAATAAGTCATGATGAAGAGAGTGATGATGATGAGGGAACGTCACTACGAGGACTGAGTGTGTCTCTATTTTACCTAAACATGATCTGAAGGGAGCAGCATGAGGCGGAACTCGGGTTGTGTTGACATGTTGGTGTCAGTTATCATGAGTCTGGTCATGAAAAGCAGCACGTCCTGAAGGCTGACACCGGTCTGGTCTGGTCTGGTCTGGTCTGGTCTGGTCCGGTCCGGTCCGGTCCGGTCCGGTCCGGTCCGGTCCGGTCCGGTCCGGTCTGGCAGCTTAGAACCAGGATCTGGATCTGAACTGATGTTCTCTAATTTTTCATTTTCTTTTATTTATTCATATTTACATTTCTGCTGTTTATTCAGAAAACACATAAAATGCGTGATCGAGACCAGGAGCTGGAGACCTGGAGCCAGAGACCAGGGGCCCGAGGCCAGGAGTCCAAGACCAGGAGCCCGAGGCCAGGGGCCCAAGACCGGGAGCCTGAAGCCCCTGAGCACCATCCAGCATTGATATCAAGGATCCTCCTCTGACTGATATCGAGGATCCTCCTCTGACTGATACCAAGGATCCTCCTCTGACTGATACCAAGGATCCTCCTCTGACTGATACCAAGGATCCTCCTCTGACTGATACCAAGGATCCTCCTCTGACTGATACCAAGGATCCTCCTCTTACTGACCAAGGATCCTCCTCTGACTGATACCAAGGATCCTCCTTTGACTGATACCAAGGATCCTCTGACTAATACCAAGGATCCTCCTCTGACTGATACCAAGGATCCTCCTCTGACTGATACCAAGGATCCTCCTCTGATGACCTTCATGTTCAAAGGAGTAACTTTATCTAATGAAGTTCATATTAAAGCTGTAACATTATCAGTCTGTGAGGATGTAAAATCTTTGCAGCTGTTATATTATTCTTTAGGACTGAAGATCAAACTAATGAAACAGATTCTTTATATTTAGAGAATTTTCTGATAAACATCTGCAGTAATTATATTTTCTATCGTGACGTCCGTCATTATAAACTCAAAGGTTATTAAATATGATCAGAGTTGTGATGAAACACTATCAGCTGTTCAGTCTCTGCATCATCAGTCAGGTGAAGATGATGAAGATGAAGATAGTGAGTTGTTTTGTTTACATTCTGGGAAAAATCGAGTCTAAAAGATCATTAAATGTTATATTTAAACTTTCACCTTCAACATGAATCTCCTCCTATAACGACTTTATCAGTGTTCAGTAATAAATCTGATAAAAACAGACAGAAACTCTGAATAAGAGCTGAGTGGACGAGAAACAACAAACAATAAAATTGTTTTCAACATTCATAATTTGATTGAGAAAAACTGAAAGACTCAAAATTATTATAGTTAATAACTGATCTATAGCTGATCAATAGACCTGACTGGAAAATAGAGAACACTTATAAAAAGACTGATTTAAAAAATCTGTCTTTCTGTGTCTGTATTAAAATCCCCTTTAATGATATTTTTTTTATTTATTTTTTTTTTTTTTATATTTGACTGAAAAACAGCCATAACAAGACAAACTGTTAAGTTGTTTTTCTCACAGCAGCCAAAGTGAAGTTAAACTTTAAGCCTGAACTAGAGTTTTATTTCCAGTATTGATTAGTAAGAAAATCTGATTGACTGAAAATCACTTTGAAGTGTTTAATTGTGCTAATTATTAAAAAAATAATAAAAGAATCAACAGAGTTTCCCTGAACATCTGGATGTTTGACAGTAAACATGTTTCAGTTACATTCTGTTATGTTGTTACTGTGTGTGTTCCAGGTGTGGTGGGAGTGGTTCTATCAGGTGCTTCAGCATGTGCAAAGCAGCTCACTGCTGACATCTGGAGGAGACTTTTGGACTTGGTTCTGCTGTTTTGGGTTTGGAGTTCAGTTACACCAACCAGCGATGCTACACAACCGTCTGACTGACATCCACAGACCATGTTTACTCTGGTACTTTGGTTTAATACAACCTGTGTTGCTCCTACAAGTCAGTGTTTCTGTCACGGTCTTGTGAAACTTGACACAAGTTATGAGGATTAGGAGTCCCACTTCTTATCAAGCAGAGGAGATCTGCACTGTAAAAAAGTTTCTGTCATCTACAATCACAAAGAACCCTGAACAGGTTTTAGAAATATTAGGTTTTGATGTCCCAACTATGTGATCCTGTACATGTGTCCTGCCACCAGCTGTCCTATGAAGATGCTTAACATCTGATGACTTTCAGCATATTTTAATGATGCTTTGTTTATTTATACTTCCGAGGGAGCCTGGAGCCTTTATGATGGAGTAATAATACCTGTGTGCTGGCCAGACGGCTCTCCAGCATCTCCTGGGTAGGGTCCTCTGATACCCAGGGTCCTCTGCCCTCATTGGCTGGAACAGTCCTGCCTTGACCTTCATCATCATAGACCGTCCGCTTGTTCAGTTTCTCTACGGTCTGATGAGGCAGCAGATTCTCTGACCGGAGCCAGTCCTGAACCAGACACAGCAAAAAACTGCACCATCTCCTTCATTATAGACTTCATCAACAAAAGAAGTGAATGAAGAATGCAGAACACGTACCTGAGGGTCTCCACTCATCCATGGGTTCCCAGTCCAGTGGATCTCTGGTTGAGTGATAGTATGCAGACCCTCGTCACCCATCAGCCAGGCCACCTCTCTATCTGTCTCTTCTTCATACACAGACGGAACAGCTGGACCGGTTTCTGCTTTGGGAAAGTTCTGGGTCGCCCTCGGTGCCCCAGCAGCTTCCTCTCTTATTGCATTTGGTCTCATGAGCTGTACTGGACCACTTTCCTTCAGTTCCCCAGACATCTTGTTCAGGTTGAGCTGAGAGGGTCTCAGCTTCCCCCTTGCAGCCTGTAACACACTGACTCCATCTTGGTTTTCTGTAGTAGCGGTCTTGGTTCTGCTTTCAGGTCTGGAGGTTTTGTCTGAAGTATCAACAGACCCAGGACTCCTCTTTGCTACATCTATATCACCTAAAAACCCTTCCCTGCAAGGCTTCCTCATGGACTTCAGGAGACTGAGATCTGGTTTGACAGGAAGAACAAGCTTAGAACCTGGTTTTGGGGGTTTGGACACCAATGCACTGAGTCCCCCTGATGGACTTGAAGGAGAAGAAGATCCAAGAGTTACCTGAAGCGTCTCTGTTGTCTTTGTCTTGCCTAGTTTGTTCATCCTGGGAAGTACCACAGCATATCTGGCCTCTAAGTCCTTCTCTGCACCCTGTCCTGTTTCTTCTGCTGTCTCCTGGACCTCGTCCTGATGGTTGGCTTCATCTTTATTAACGTTCTTCTCAAAATCGTTCTTGTTTTTCTTGGTAGTGGTTTTACTTGCGACCCTCATGGCCATCCTGTGTTTGAACAGGTTGTGTTTAGACCTCCTGGTGCCTTGTTTCCGTGTTATGGCTCGACCAGAGAGCCAGTGAGATATACCGATAGCTTTAGTCAGAACAGACAATTTCTTTCTAAAGTTTATTTGTTGAGGTATTTTCTTTTGAATCCAACCGGACACCCTGCGGAGAGCTGTCATATTTTTTCTTGGTATCATCAAAGGTTCTATTGAACTGCTGGACGATCCTTTAACTTCTTCACAGTCTAAAGTTTCTTCATCAGGCTTCATCATCATCATCTTCTCTGCTTTGTCTCTAACAGGTGCCATCTTGACTTTACTCAGTATCGAGCTTTGTGACTTGCCTTTGGCGAGACTTCCAGCATCCTGCGTCTCTTCAGACTCAGGTCTGGCTTTGGGGTCTTTACCTTTGGCTTTCAGGAGACTCCGGTTTTTGCTGGATTTGGTTGTAACTGGTTCAATTTCATCTTTTTCCTCGTTTGAATCATCTTCAACCAAAGATTCCGTCTCTTCTTTGACTAAGTGCTTCTTACCATCTGATGAATCCTTGTTGCTGTGGAAAGGTTCTGTTGCTGGTTGAACTTCCTGTCCTTTAGATTTGGACTTGTTGTCTTTCTGTTCCTTTTTTTTCTTTTTGTTTTCAGCCTTGTTTTTTTGTTTGGCTTCCTTCTCCAGCTTCTTCTTCTCTGCCTTTGCTCTTTGTTTCTCCTCCTTCTCAGCCCGCTTGTCCACCTTGGATGTTTTAAACATCTTGTATTTTGGTTCTTTTGAAGGGTTAGACATACGTTTGTATCGTCCTCCAGTCTCATCAGCAGAAGTCTTTTCACTGTCCTTCTGGGTTACCTCATTGTCTTCAGTCTTATCACTGACCGTCTCAGAAACGTCCTTCCTTCTGTTTCCTTCTTCTTCTTCTTCTGTGGATGTGTGGAGTTCAGCTGGACCTCTGTTGGTTTGGACGTCCTCTCCATCTGACTTGTTGGCTGCAGACGGTTCTGTATCACTAGGAGTGTCTGAAGCTTCAGGCTCCTCACTGCTGTCTTCACTCTGTCCTCTCTCTGCTGCTTCTTCATACCTGCCTCGCTCCTCCTCCTCGGCGTGGTTACTAATCTCCTCATCAGTTGTCTCTGTTGAGCTTCGTCCATCACTGTCCGAGTCTCTGTCTCTGGACTTAGTGGTGAGCTTCTTGTTGATCCTCCTTTGTGTTGTTGGAATAGTTGAAGGTTTGATGTTCTTCCTTATACTGCAGTCATCAGGTGGACGTTGGTCACTAGAAGCTTTTACCTTTACTGCATGTGAAGTTCTCTTCCTGTTTGGATTTATTTTATTGTTCTTTACATCATCTGCCTTCCCAGACTTAGAAGCTGTTGAATTTCCTCTTTGTTCTTTCTGGTTAGTAATTTGAGAAGCAGACTGGACAGATTTATCGGAATTCTTTCTCTCATTTCTGTCTTGAGTTCTTTTCCTTTTTGCTTCTCTGCTCTGTTTGGTAACATGTTTACGACCTTGAGATTTTAAAGGTGGCATGTCTGAGTTAAAATCCCCTGCAGAGAGAAACATGAACACACTGATCATATTTCTACAGAATAAACCGTTAAACACGTTCAGCACTTTACTCATAATTAAATGACTTGATGTTCTAACGATTGTGTACAATAAAGAAACCAACTTCCCAAAACAGTTACATTAGCAGATCCTGTAAAAGCTCATCTTTTGTTTCAGTGCTGGATGTAACAGCTGCTTCACCCTGGGGGGGCGGAGCTATTGAAAGCTCATTTCAGTGTGATATAGCTTACCCAGCTTCTCGGGTGAAACCCAGGCATGACTGGGGGGGCTGCAAAAAGCTCCAACTTGTCCTGAAGAGCTGAAGTACCGGATTCAAACATGCAGCCACACTCTGGAGAACTGAGGTGACACATCGAGGTCCCACCCACTAACATCATACATCACCCTCACACATGCCATACAGTCAACAAAGGCTTATGTGTGCACATAATATTGATAAAGGTGAGCCTGCGTGCACTGAAGCACACAAAGGAGCTTCTGAATTATTTAGTCCTTCAGGTTGGAGCTCACTCTTCATAAGGACAGCTGCTGAATGATGGAGGAAACGTGAGCTACAGCCTGGAGACAACAAGCTGACGACAGAGAAGACTCTCAGAGAGAGTTCACGCACACGTGCACGCACGCACACATCAGTGTGTACTGGAACGCGGGGATAAACAGTAAAGAGCCACAAACAAAGTGTTTAAACCACGTGACACAGACAAGGACGAGATTTTCAGCACTTTTATTTTGAGGATTTTAGATTTTATTTTACATTCAAACGTTAGGAATCATTTCCTCTGGTGCTCTAAAACCAAGTTCATCTGATCTCCAGTTAAGTGTCAGCAAACTGCTGCTTACTGCTGAGGTGTGCGAACAGAGAAACCTTGAAGGGTGTAAAGCTAGTCGTTAGTCTGTTAGCTGGTCTGGTGATGAGTTTAAGGCCACGTGTTCATGTTTTACATCATGCAGGTAACAGGTACCAGCTCTCTCTCTCTCTCTCTCTCTCTCTCTCTCTGTGTGGAGCTCTGCTCTGGGTTTTCTGATTTGATCCACAGGTTGGAACCGAGTAACAGATCAGCTGCAGTAATGGTCTCAGACTGCACATGTTGCTGGTGACGCGAACAGACCAGCGAGCTGCGAGTTCTGTCTGCAGCACCGTGATCCAGGCAGCATGTCTTCAGGCTGCTGAGGACAGCAGATCATACTGTGGACCTGTTCAGGTTACAGAGGAGACTCGCTGCTTCCTTCAAGTCAGCTCACGATGTTCTCACTGAGCTCTTGGATGGAGAAGGACAGTATGGAGGATCAGGCTAAAGTGATGGGACGAGTCTAAATGCTGAGTGTCATCAAGGGTTTTTTTACAAAGATAAAAGTGATGTCAGAAAAAAAAAAAGACAAACATTCACTCTGAGGAAAAACATGTAATAATTATCTGCAAGAAAACTGTCATGAGAGATTACTTTCAAATCCAAAAATATTAGAGTTCTTAATTAGTTTGCTACAAAAATAGATTCTAGGTTGATGCTAGAATATACAGCATTCAGTGAGACAGTACCAAAGAGTTCCTCATGTGGTGGAAGTAGCAGCCGAGCCAGTTCCAACAGGCCTGCAGGGAGAGTCACATCCGCTCTACAGAAAATATATTAAAATCATCTCACTAGTTTACACATACAATCCTGCATTACATCAATCACCAACAGCATCAAACAATGTTCACAGAAAAACTAGAGCCACGCCCCCTTCACCTGAGCTCGGGCAGGGGGAGGGGCTCAAACTAAACTAACAGTAGTGTCACAAAGGAAACATCTGCAGGGGGCGGGGTCATCTGCGCTCTCACATCAGACTGTTCATGAGAAGGTTAAAATCTAAAGTATTATCATATAACCTGAGTTACATCAGAGCGCACGGTTCGAGTTACAAACATGTCGGTAGTTTTTAGAAAAACTGTGCAAAGAAAGAGTTCTGCTCTCTAAACTCAACTGATGCTGCTGTGTCAATATGGCAGGTTTACGTAGAAAATCCTGTTTAAGAAACAGCTTCAAAACAAGGATCCGACTTTAAAAATATAAAAACAGGAAGTTTATAAAAACAAAAAGGTTTTTTTTTGCACTTCTCTCAGAAATGAGTTTCAGTTCTATTAAACTCATGTTTTATCAACTTTACAGAAGAGTCGCTGTCCACGTTTCTTCCAGCTGAGTGAGGCTGCGGTGACGGAACCGTCCGACCCACAGCAGCTCCAGCTGGTTTCATGGAGGTCAAAGTCTGACCTCTACTCAGGCAACAGTGAGTGGTTCATAGGCACAGGTGGCGTCTCCTTTACCCTCCGTCTGCTACGTTAGGAGAGCCGCAGAGCCTTTAGCGTCTGTCCATACAGAGGGTCAGGGGTCACGGGTCAGGGGGTCAGTAGTGGTTGTGATTGCTGCACAGGAGGTGAATGCTGCTGCAGGACACTCTGTGCACATCATTGAATCTGCTTCTGAAGGAACAACAAAAAACAGACTGAAGAAATGTTCCACTAATGAAAAACAAGGTGACAGAATCAGTCTCACCTGGTCAGGTGTCATCAGACTACAGCATTTGGAACATTATTGTCCAGGAACAACCTGAGAGAGAGAGCGAGAGAGAGAGAAGAGAGAGCGAGCGAGTGAGAGATGTTTTTTCCATCTAAAATAAGACTTCAGTTCAAAAGGAAATCAAACGGTCCAGGTTCTGTCACACTTACGTCTGGTTGCTCTCCAGGGACTTCTGGATCTCCTGAAGAACCTCTGGAAGAGAACATGACTGTCAGCAAACTGTTTTCAGCAGAACAAGGTAAATGTGACGCAGAGCTGCAGTCACAGGAACCGTCTGAGCTCTGGTACCATCTGTGTTCCAGAAGAAACTCAAACAGTTCCAGGAAGAGATATTCAGTGTATTACGGTAGCAGTAGTAAGGTACTGCAGTCTGAACACAGAAACATTTCATCATGAACTACTTAAACATCTGGGATGAAGGGGATGGAACAGACACAATTAACGATGCTAATGCAGGTCAGACATGATGCAGAGATGCAGAGAACGTCCACAGACAGGAAGCAGGTGGAGAACGTAAACCTGCACGATGATTTAAAGGGTTCTGGTTCTGTTACTGTGGCTCAGTCTGACGAGCACGGGAGCAGAAAGCTGACATACCAGTTAAAGGAAGCACATGATGCAATCAGAAGTAAAAGCAGCACACAGTGGGTCAGAACCAGACCCAGAGGAGCCGGAGCTCCATGTTTAGTACTCACTCTCGTCATTCAGCAAAGCATGCTCCATAACGCGTCTAGCTGCACTTTCTGGAACACACAGGCAGCAGGCAGAGGACATCGGACGGCAGGACACAGACACAAACAGGTGTGTTTGTATGAGTGTACAAGTCAGCACAAGTCAACACTACACCTGAACAGGTACCTAAGCTGAATGCACATGTGCACCGTTCCATTTACCTGCATCCTCACTGCCTGGTCGACTCCTGCAAGAGAAGAAGAAACACTCAGACCACTGAAACAGAAAGAGAGCCAGTGAGTGTGTGTGTATGTGTACGCCTACGTGTGTGTATCTGCATGTGAGAGCGTATACATGCATGCAAGTGTCTGTACGTGCATGCGAGTGTCTGTACGTGCATGCGAGTGTCTGTACGTGCATGCGAGTGTCTGTACGTGCATGCGAGTGTCTGTACGTGCATGCGAGTGTCTGTGTACGTGCATGCGAGTGTGTGTGTACGTGCACGTGAGTGTGTATACGTGCATGTATGTTTGTACGTTTAAGTGTCTGTACGTGCATGTGTGTGAGTGTATGTGTGTACGTGCATGCGAGTATGTGTGTACGTGCACGTGAGTGTGTATACGTGCATGTATGTGTGTACGTTTAAGTGTCTGTACGTGCATGTGTGTGAGTGTATGTGTGTACGTGCATGCGAGTATGTGTGTACGTGCACGTGAGTGTGTATACGTGCATGTATGTTTGTACGTTTAAGTGTCTGTACGTGCATGTGTGTGAGTGTATGTGTGTACGTGCATGTGNACCACTGAAACAGAAAGAGAGCCAGTGAGTGTGTGTGTATGTGTACGCCTACGTGTGTGTATCTGCATGTGAGAGCGTATACATGCATGCAAGTGTCTGTACGTGCATGCGAGTGTCTGTACGTGCATGCGAGTGTCTGTACGTGCATGCGAGTGTCTGTACGTGCATGCGAGTGTCTGTACGTGCATGCGAGTGTCTGTACGTGCATGTGAGTGCGTGTGTACGTGCATGCGAGTGTGTGTGTACGTGCATGCGAGTGTGTATACGTGCATGTATGTTTGTACGTTTAAGTGTCTGTACGTGCATGTGTGTGAGTGTATGTGTGTACGTGCATGCGAGTGTCTGTACGTGCATGCGAGTGTCTGTACGTGCATGCGAGTGTCTGTACGTGCATGCGAGTGTCTGTACGTGCATGCGAGTGTCTGTACGTGCATGCGAGTGTCTGTACGTGCATGCGAGTGTGTATACGTGCATGTATGTTTGTACGTTTAAGTGTCTGTACGTGCATGTGTGTGAGTGTATGTGTGTACGTGCATGCGAGTATGTGTGTACGTGCACGTGAGTGTGTATACGTGCATGTATGTGTGTACGTTTAAGTGTCTGTATGTGCATGCGAGTGTCTGTACGTGCATGCGAGTGTCTGTACGTGCATGCGAGTGTCTGTACGTGCATGCGAGTGTCTGTACGTGCATGTGAGTGTCTGTACGTGCATGCGAGTGTCTGTACGTGCATGTGAGTGCGTGTGTACGTGCATGCGAGTGTGTGTGTACGTGCATGCGAGTATGTGTGTACGTGCACGTGAGTGTGTATACGTGCATGTATGTGTGTACGTTTAAGTGTCTGTACGTGCATGCGAGTGTCTGTACGTGCATGCGAGTGTCTGTACGTGCATGCGAGTGTCTGTACGTGCATGCGAGTGTCTGTACGTGCATGCGAGTGTCTGTATGTGCATGCGAGTGTCTGTACGTGCATGTGAGTGCGTGTGTACGTGCATGCGAGTGTGTGTGTACGTGCATGCGAGTGTGTATACGTGCATGTATGTTTGTACGTTTAAGTGTCTGTACGTGCATGTGTGTGAGTGTATGTGTGTACGTGCATGTGAGTGTGTGTACGTGCATGCGAGTGTCTGTACGTGCATGCGAGTGTCTGTACGTGCATGCGAGTGTCTGTACGTGCGTGCGAGTGTCTGTACGTGCATGCGTGTGTGTGTGTGTGTGTGTGTGTGTGCATGTGTGTGTGTGTATGTGTGTACGTGCATGCGAGTGTGTGTGTACGTGCACGTGAGTGTGTATACGTGCATGTATGTTTGTACGTTTAAGTGTCTGTACGTGCATGTGTGTGAGTGTATGTGTGTACGTGCATGTGAGTATGTGTGTACGTGCACGTGAGTGTGTATACGTGCATGTATGTGTGTACGTTTAAGTGTCTGTATGTGCATGCGAGTGTCTGTACGTGCATGCGAGTGTCTGTACGTGCATGCGAGTGTCTGTACGTGCATGTGAGTGTCTGTACGTGCATGCGAGTGTCTGTACGTGCATGTGAGTGCGTGTGTACGTGCATGCGAGTGTGTGTGTACGTGCATGCGAGTGTGTATACGTGCATGTATGTGTGTACGTTTAAGTGTCTGTACGTGCATGTGTGCGTGTGTATGTGTGTACGTGCATGCGAGTGTGTGTGTACGTGCATGTGAGTGTGTATACGTGCATGTATGTTTGTACGTTTAAGTGTCTGTACGTGCATGTGTGTGAGTGTATGTGTGTACGTGCATGTGAGTGTGTGTACGTGCATGCGAGTGTCTGTACGTGCATGCGAGTGTCTGTACGTGCATGCGAGTGTCTGTACGTGCATGCGAGTGTCTGTACGTGCATGCGAGTGTCTGTACGTGCATGCGAGTGTCTGTACGTGCATGTGAGTGCGTGTGTACGTGCATGCGAGTGTGTGTGTACGTGCATGCGAGTGTGTATACGTGCATGTATGTTTGTACGTTTAAGTGTCTGTACGTGCATGTGTGTGAGTGTATGTGTGTACGTGCATGTGAGTATGTGTGTACGTGCACGTGAGTGTGTATACGTGCATGTATGTTTGTACGTTTAAGTGTCTGTACGTGCATGTGTGTGAGTGTATGTGTGTACGTGCATGTGTGTGAGTGTATGTGTGTACGTGCATGCGAGTATGTGTGTACGTGCACGTGAGTGTGTATACGTGCATGTATGTGTGTACGTTTAAGTGTCTGTACGTGCATGTGTGCGTGTGTATGTGTGTACGTGCATGCGAGTGTGTGTGTACGTGCACGTGAGTGTGTATACGTGCATGTATGTGTGTACGTTTAAGTGTCTGTATGTGCATGCATGTGTGTGTACGTGCATGCACACCTGTGAATAGATGAAGCTCCGCCTGGTTCTGCTCGGTGCTGATTGGATGAGCCAGGTTGGACAGGTGCCTCCACGAGACAGCGAGGTTCCACCAGGAAGCGAGTGGACAGTGAGAAGCGTTCGAACTCAGATGGAGAGATCAGGTAGAAACCTGGCGGACGACAGCAGGACGTTAAAGCGTGGAAAGTTTTAGTCAGTGTGCTGATGGTGGGCGTGTCCCGGGCTTTACCCTGGCCTTGTTTGGTGAAGACACAGGAAGCGATGCCGCTCACGTCCTCCCGGCGGATGCAGGGGTAGTGAACCTGCATTTTGACATGAGGAAGTGACACCACGTGCACGTCACCCTGATTGGTCAGAACAACCAGGCCACTCTCACTGTAGTCCTCTGTGCGGCTGCTGCTGAACCAGGCCACGCCCACCCTCCGAACTCTGGAGCCGTCTATAGCCGTCAGCTTCAGCTTCATTTTAGAGCTCACCTTCGGCAGCGTGAACACCTGAACACACAGCAGCATTTCACATGAGCACCAACGCTGCAGGTAAACAAAGTCCAGTCTGATACCAGAGAAGCAGAACTGCAGGTTGGTCTCAGCAAACAGATCAGTTTTTAATCAGGAGACCATGATGTTGGTTCTGTTTATCGAGTCAAATAAACAACCTGCGTGCAGCGTTTGGCAGTCCGGGTCAGAGAGTCAGCTGGACTCCTGCTCCTCATCTGAGAACCTTCCTCCATCCACGTCAGTCACTAATCCAGGGGTGTCCAACTCCAGGCCTCGAGAGCCAAAATCCTGCACATTTTAGATGTCCCCCTGCTTCAACACACCTGCTGCAGATGAACAGGTCGTTAACAGGCTTCTACAGGACTTGCTGAGAGGTTGCAGATTTGAATCAGGTGTGTTGAAGGAGGGGAACATCTAAAATGGGCAAGATTGTGGCTCTCGAGGCCTGGAGTTGCCCACCCCTGATCTACGCAGAGCAGCTGCCTTCAGGCGCTGCAATGCATCCGTCTCAGCTCATTGATAAAGAGAAGACAGTCTTGTCCAGGTGAGTGTCTCTGACCTGCAGAATGAAGCTGCTGTTTATCTGAAGGAGCAGCAGTTTCCTGCAGGTACCAGCTGAGACTCGGAGTCAGATGTAATGCAGCTCCTCAGGATGTCCTCAGGTGTCTCCAGTCAACAATGCTGAGGATGGACTCCTCAGGAAGGACATCCTGTCTTTGTTGAGGTGTGTTGGCAGCAGGTGGGAGGGGAGACGCTCTAGTTCTACTGATCTCTGACACAAGCTCATCACTAACTGGACAACCTGTCGACATCATCATGCTTTATGTGATCACCTGCTCCACCAGGTGTAAATAAAGCTGGAACAAGACACCGTGTCCTGTAGACATGGAGCTTAGATCCTACTGAAGATCCAGGTCCGGTTCTGTCAGGAGGATCACTGAGTCCAGATGTTCCGTCAGGAGGATCACTGAGTCCAGATGTTCCATCAGTAGGATGACTGAGTCCAGATGTTCCGTCAGGAGGATCACTGAGTCCAGATGTTCCGTCAGGAGGATCACTGAGTCCAGATGTTCCGTCAGGAGGATCACTGAGTCCAGATGTTCTGGGACCAACATTCAGTCAAAACACACATCTCTGATTTCAGTGTGTGAAATCATTCATGTGGACTCAGATACACTAAGAACCAGTACACAGGCAGGAAAACCGCCCACAGAACCCAGAACCCAGAGGTCTTTTAAAGCTCCTCCCCTCCAGCAGAAGATGCAGAACTCTGCAGACCAGGACAAGCTGTCTCTCCTCTTCTCACCCTCCTGACAGCTGATCCATACCTGCTACCTGCTTCTCTCCACCCTGATCACCAGGTCAGGTTCTGTGTGTGCTACATGCTGACCCAATAAATATAGTTCTGGTTTTGATGTGACCCAGTAGCTCATATGAATCTGGGATGTACCATCATATTGGAGCAGCTTTGGGAACAACAGCAGCTACAGGAAGTCCAGATGTTGGTAACAGTTTCTATAGAACCGGGCTTGTGATTCTGGGTCACCTGCAGTGTGTGTGTGTTCAGTTCTGACCTTAAACTGCTCCTCAGACGTGACCAGAACATGGTGTGATCCATGCATGTCAGGTGAGCGAGCCAGGTCATGTGCCACCTCCAGAGGCTCAGGGAGAGGAGCCCCGTGACCGTCCAGCACAACTATACCGACTACGGGGGCGCGGTGCATCAGCTGGATCTCTTTGGCTGGAACAAACAGGTAAAATAAGTGAGTGAAACTAGAACCACAGGACAAGAGACATAAGGACACCACAGTGATGTCAGAACCCTGTGATTTACCTGGATGTGCAGTGATAGGCTCATCAGCTCTGCGTTCGACTGGAGGAAGGTGGAGCATATATGCAAACACACAGCCACCATTAGTCCCCGCCCACAGAGAAGGTGTGTTATGTGAACCTACAAGAAAATCAACAGCTGAGGATGAAGATTGTTCTAAACAAGAGAAAAGATTTTTGTATAATTGTGTTTCTTTGTGTGTTTCTGAATGAGCCTTTCAAGCTAAAGCTGGTGTTTGTTACAAAACTCACTGTCAGAAAGGAAGGTGTCCGCAAAGTAGAGCGTCCGTACGAGACCGGTGAAAGAGTCGTCTGAAGACCGAGCCTCGATCTTCCTCTGGACGGGGGCCAGTTCCATCTCAGCCAGTTCAGCCTCCAAACGAGCGTTAGCCTCCTGCAGCTGAGAAGAAAACCCCCAAATAAACAAACGAACCTGACTCGAACCCTCGACGTCACACATACAGTAAAGGACTCTAATACTGATTAATAAACAAGAACAGATGGACTGAATAGATCTGGATCTGATGGGCGTTTCTCTGGCTCCTCCCACATATTCTCTTTTTCTTACTGACTGGGATTCTATTAGAACTGGACTGGACTGACTGTAACCAGACCTGATGTGGACCCGTCCTGATATGAACTGGACTTGTTATTTTAAATACCAGACAGAATTTAACAGAAGTGATGCATCATAAAGAAACTGACCTGGTTCACATGCAGGACTGGAATAGTCCGGTCCAGCAGGTGGTTTGGATTGAGTCAGTTACTCAGAGTTTGTTTAATTTCCATCAGTGTCTCTCCGTCCTGTTACTTTTTACTTTTTCCACATTTCAACACACCTGATTTAAACTGACAGCTGATTAACAGGCTTCTGCTGAACTACAGTCATCTAAATAAGGTGTGCTGGAGCCCGAGTCCTCAGGGGCCTCTACCTGCAGGGTTAAATCCTTTGAATCAGGTGCAGATTAGATTTTGTCTCAAGGTGGAACTTTACCAGGACGTTCTGGGTTTTATTTTGTCCTGTAGATGTTTCATTTACTGTTTGTTCCATGTGTCTCATATAAGTTACTTCATCTGAGAGTCTGGAGCTGGAAAACATCGTCCACATACAGGACAGAAGGACCCCGAGGAACAGGATCATCCTAATCATTTCAACATTTTGGGTCATGTAAAACCCAAATGTTTAATAATAAAGACTGTTCTGTTAAACGTACCAACCAGAACCAAAGGAACGTTCAGCGTGCTCAGCTCTCCTTTAATTAAAGGTCAAACATTTACAGTGTGTTTCTACTACAGCCATGAAAAGTCTGTGACCAATGACCTGTGAATGTGTGGTGGGGGGTCAGAGGTCACATGATGTGTTGTACCTTGGCGGTGTTGTTGACATGATGTTTTCTTAAAGAGACTCTGCTGCGTCTGATTCTCCTGAAGGACTGACGGAGGGACTTCTTGATGCTCTTTACTCTGGATAGAGGACCTTCTAGTGCCAGCTGGTCACTGGGGTTCAGTGTGCACCTGGTGTAGGAACATAAGGGATAAACTCCTTCAGTCTGGAGGAAGATGCAGGTGGGATGAAGGACATCAAAGGTTTGAACAGGAACAAGGGAGTGATAGTGTAACTGTGACATCATGGAACATCTGTGAAACAGCTGTAAACTGAGTGGTCCAGAAAACATCTAGAAGACGTAGAACAAAAAGGAAACAGAATACTGTGAAGGTTCTGTGTGCACGTCTTACTTGACCAGCACAGTGTTCTTCTGCTGGTAATCGTACAAGCCAAAGCCATGGCTGGTCCCGAAGGCCACCAGCTTCCACTCTGAGTGCAGACTGAGAGCCGTGACCACAGCAGGGGGCTGGCACTGGACCAGGGTGAAGGGCTGGAAGCCTGGAGGAAACTGCACTGGCTCCTCCCGTACCTCCAGCTGAGTGTGGCCCTGGTGGACAAGAGACCCATTATAACACAAGCTCTGCATCAGAAACTCATGAAGTCTCATCTCAGCTCTCAGGACTACAGCCAGTTCTATTTAAAAAAATGGTGTTGGGTTCAGATGTATTCTTTACCTTCCAGCGGAATCCTTCTTGGCCCTGCAGCAGGTCTACAGACTTTGCTTCCACAGTCTGCTCTGCAGCCTCATCGTTCAGCTCCAGCACCAGGATCTACAGAGACAACCCAACAGTTTCATTGTGAACGAACACAAACAGACAACCAGCTAGTGAGACGCAGCACCGTCAGTATGAATACAAAAGCTTCAGGCTCCGCCCTGTACTCCACACATACTAACCAGCTGGGCTCAGTGGCTACCATGGTAATGATTCTGAGGCAAATGGAACTGGATCAGTTTTTAGATCTTCCTCAGTTACATATAAACCTGATGCAGGAAGGTCCAAGGCCCTGATCACAGCTGCCACTCAAGTCCAGCCTGGACGTTCTGATCACATTCAGATGCATTAAAGGTGGTATATGGAATATTTTCAATTAAAGCTATATTTTTAATAAAATAATACCCCCAAGGGGTGTTTAGAGGGTTGAAGAATAAAAATATACTATTTCCTTTAAAAATTATATTTTAAGTAAAATATTATAAAATATTAATTTTGGCGGGCACGACGTTGGTATTTTGTTTACATCTACCAGCCAATAGCTGGCAGAGTAGTGGGCACCATTTTGGGTTGCCTAATACGTAAATACTCCAGCACAGTGAGGCTGGTACTGTGGAGTCTGCAGGTCAACCAGCTGGAAGCACCGGAGACATGTGGTGATTATATACCTTATTTGCTTGCCATAGGTGGTTTCCTGACATGTGATGAGCAAGTTCTGTGTGGAAATGTTTTTATTAGCATGTCATGCTAACACGGAGCTGAAGGTGGCTGAAGTGAGGGGAAGTCCGGGCTGCAGGGTTTGACTGGAAGACACACTACGGAGGATTTTATTGTTTTTTTTTTATTTCATTGTATAAGTGGAGCGTGCAGGATGGTGTGTGGGGAGGACAGAGGATCTTAAGATGGACTGCAGGACGTTTTGGAGCCACGGTGCAACTATGAACTCTTTGCCACGGACTGAATCGATGACTGAGCTTCAAACAGGAGCTGCTTTTATCAGAGTCAGTGTGTGATCAGCGGGGCTGGAGAGCATGATTAGTGAACTGAACTCATGATATGTTATTGTCCTGCTCGGATCGGGGATCAGAGTGTGTTTGGTGAGGAATATTGGTCGACGTCAGCATCGGCGCGCGCGGGGGGGTTGACGAGCCTGGCACCCAGATGGCTGAAGGCTTTGTGCTGTGTTATTGTGTCCAAGTTCCATATCCCACCTTTAAATCAGGGTGTGAACTCACTCACTACACTTTGAAAACACCTTGACTCCGACCAGGTTAAGAGATCATGAGTCCTTTAATCCACGTCTTTCTTTAGGCTGAACGCAAACCGTTCTAACATGGTGCTGATGTGAGCAGAGAACAACATTACCTGCATGTCTTCTGGTAAAAACATTGTTAAAATCTACATCAGCTGCAGGATCATTAAAGCCAACAAAACAATCACTCGGAATGTTCTGAAGAACTGATTTTCTTTTCAGTCAGCAGTTCTGTCTGACAGTTTGATGATCAGGAGATGATAACAAATAAGTTGTATGTTCTGATTCTGGGCTAATGATACCGGCTGTAAAGATCAACAGTACAGTTAGCATCAAGTTACATATTAACCTTGTGACATGAGGTTGACCTAGAAGCAGCTGCCACGTGATGTTTGACTTCAGTGAAGTTTTACGGGTTAAATTCTTCTGAGTCTTTGTTCTGAGCAGTCACAAAATATTTCACAACTTGTTAATTGAACACATTTTCAGAAATAATGGAATATTTCAGTTCAGTGGAAGTCATGATGATTTAGAAATCACCCGAGGACCAGCTGAAACACCCGAGGACCAGCTGAAACAGCCGAGGACCAGCTGAAACACCCGAGGACCCGCTGAAACACCCGAGGACCAGCTGAAACACCCGAGGACCCGCTGAAACACCCGAGGACCAGCTGAAACACCCGAGGACCAGCTGAAACACCCGAGGACCAGCTGAAACACCCGAGGACCAGCTGAAACAGCCGAGGACCAGCTGAAACACCCGAGGACCCGCTGAAACACCCGAGGACCAGCTGAAACACCCGAGGACCAGCTGACCAACATGAGTTTGTTGGCTGAGAGAACATCAAACATCTGATACTAATCTGAAAGATTTGTTTATAACGTGCTGCTACAGCTTCACATGCAGGTTCCACCAGTTCAGTAAACCTGATGCAGACAGATGGTAGAAGAAGAAACCGTGTGTGTAACGTGTCGTCTGCTGACACAGTTTAACACTCCTCTACTTCACTACTGTAGAGATGTTCCTTCTTCTCTCTACATTTATTCAGTGTTCTTTCAACCCGCTTCCTCTGGGTCCTACTGCTGAGGTGTTTCTGGGAGTGTAGTAGATACTCACCTGTCCAGCAGTGCCTGCTACAGTTAGATAACCACTGTATTTACACAGGTGGATCTTCTGAATGCCCAGTCTTGGATCATCACTGTAAGGGTCAAAACAGCCAACCTGAAACAAAACAGGTAGTCACACAGCGGCCGTCTGAAAAGGTCCAAATGAAAGAAACAGGTTCGAGAAAGTTCTGCACTAAACTGGGTCATTAACAGAGCTCAAACACAAGCAGTGATTTCCTAATGAACAGCAAAATAACTGACATCAGAGTGTGTTTTATAACCTAACCTTCCTGAATGGAGGCCACTCCCCCTCAGCACTTTGGTTCATGTTGTCATTGGGATCAGCGTCTGTGTGGAACACTGCAGCTGTGCTCAGCTTGTACATGGGATACAAACACACTCCTGAAGCATCCCAGAAGCGCACCGTTCCATCTTCATGACTACATGCAAGTGGAAACATGACAGTGTTCAGGTAACCTGCAGTAAGTCAAGTAAAAGATCCAGCAGATAAACAGGAAGTGCATCTGGACCAACCCTGTGAGCAGCAGGTCTCTCTGTGGTGGATCAGGAGCCAGGTTCTGACCTCCTGTTACTGGCCACGGCTGATGGAAACAAAAAGGAAAAACATTGAGAGGATTAATGGAACCAGCTGAAGCAGAAACAGACCATGACCCCCTCAGACCAGAGTCCAGATTGGAAAGTCACATGCAGGTCCACTTATCAAAAACTGTATTTCTACAGCACATTTCAGACTAACAGCAACCCAGAGTCAGTTTCAACAGGAATAAAATCAATATGCAATAAAACAATAAAAGATAGTCAGGGGTCAGGAGGTTTATTCATGACTGGATCAGGATGTTTAATCAGAACTGGATCGGGAGGTTTATTCGGGACCAGATCGGGAGAATTAATCTGGACCGGATCGGGAGGTCTGATCAGGATCGGATCGGGAGGTTCAATCTGGACCGGATCGGGAGGTCTGATCAGGACCGGATGGGGAGGTTCAATCGGGACCGGATCGGGAGGTTTAATTGGGACTGGATCGGGAGGTTCGATCTGGACCGGATCGGGAGGTCTGATCAGGACCGGATCGGGAGGTTAAATCAGGACCTGATCAGGAGATTTAATCAGGACCGGTAATCAGGACCGGATCAGGAAGTCTAATCGGGACCAGATCGGGAGGTTCAATCTGGACCGGATCGGGAAGTTCAATCTGGACCGGATCGGGAGGTTCAATCTGGACTGGATCGGGAGGTTCAATCTGGACCGGATCGGGAGGTCTGATCAGGACCGGATGGGGAGGTTCAATCGGGACCGGATCGGGAGGTTTAATTGGGACTGGATCGGGAGGTTCGATCTGGACCAGATGAGGATGTTTAATCAGGACCTGATCAGGAGATTTAATCAGGACCGGTAATCAGGACCGGATCAGGAAGTCTAATCGGGACCAGATCGGGAGGTTCAATCTGGACCGGATCGGGAAGTTCAATCTGGACTGGATCGGGAGGTTCAATCGGGACTGGATCGGGAGGTCTGATCAGGATCGGATGGGGAGGTTTAATCGGGACCGGATGGGGAGGTTTAATCGGGACCGGATCGGGAGGTTTAATCGGCACCAGATCGGGAGGTTTAATCAGAACCAGTAATCAGGACCGGTAATCAGGACCGGATCAGGAGGTTTAATCAGAGTCCGGTTCCATCATCTGTACCTTCTTGGAGTAGTGTGCAGTCTGCAGCTCTCCAGCAGAGATGATCCTCTCCCACAGTTTTAATGGGATGGCAGAGACGTGGTGTGAGCAGGTGATGGCTGAACTGTGGAGGGGAACCAGATACGGTGTCTGAATAACAGGCCAGCCTTCTGTCTGTAGGTCAATAACTACCAGCTCCTCTTCTACCAGAACCACCAGAGCACTGGGATCTCCTGCAGGGGGCGGCACCAAACAGGAAAAGGACTTAGAAGATCTGATCAAAGTGGATCAGTAAATCAGAGGAACAACGTTTAGCAGTTTCCAGTGTTACAGAAATCAGGTCTAGATCTCTGTCAATAAACTAAACCACAAACACTTAGTGCACGTGTACAGCAGATAGCTACGTGCACTCTAATAAACCACTCCTCCCTACCTTTACAAAGACCTTCATCTACATCCGCGGGTTCCTGTTTAGGACTTAAATAAGATGTAATTCTACATCCTACAGTGTCGGTGCGTTTTGTTAAGTTACACTTGCTGACGAGCTGATTGGCTGATCGTGGTGGGGTTTTTTTCTTGCTGCAAAATAAATTTACCTTCAGGTACAAAAGGTAACCTGAACATACACCATCCCCCTGTCCCTGCAGTCAGAACCGGTTTTAATGGTCTCTGATGTTGGGTGGAGCTTATATCACACAGTCTTTGTGCTGTTTCTTCACAGATGTTTTTGTCCTGCTACTGCTGCAGTCCTGAGTTCCAAACCAAAGTTCTACTACACATGGTTTGGTTATGGTGAGCATTAGGTTCTGTTCTATCTGTAGTGCTGCCTGCCTGTGTGCTGCGGTCCGTCTCTGATGATGAAGAAGTCGATGATCCGAGAGGTGAAGTCTAAGGCTACATGTGTTTTATTGTGGATGACTGTGATGCAGTGCCGGTCCCCGTAGCTGGCCCTGGGCATGCCACCACTGAACAGCAGGAACGGAGGTCTGCAGAGAACACAGTTTACCCACACATTATTGAGTAACAGCTCAGACAACTTCAGCAGGTTGGCTGGATATAAAACCTACTTACCCATCTTCAGCTGGAAGCTGAATTATTTTAGAAATGGCCTTGCAGGGAAAATGACCTGAGATAAAAAAATATATATATATATTTGTATCATCAGCACAATGTTTAACTAACAGGAAGTTACAGTGACATGAATAACTTCTGCTCCTCACCATAAGGAATGTCTGATTTCTCCTCCTCCTCCTCACTCTCATCATGCCCCCCCACGCTCCACCGACAGTAGCTACCATCGCTGTGAGAACTCAGGATGTAGCTTCCGTCCTCCGTCCACCACATGCTCTCCAGTTGCTTTGGAAGCATCCGAACACGAAGACAAGCAGATCAGACTTGTTGTTGAAAAGACAGTTCGAGTCTGTGTCGGGTTAAACTGTGTCAGGTACCTGAGTGGCAGGGATGTGCTGGATGGCACACTGCTTCTCCAAGTCCCAGATGACCATCAGACCCCGTCCATAACCAATAACAACTTGACTGGGGTTGACGGGGTTCTCCTGTAGGGCCTCTACGTGTTCCAGGTTCCTGCGGCCAATGTAGTCCTCTGGAATGCTTCAGACAGACGAGAGGAGCAGGAGAGGAGTCAGAGGGGGAGACCAGAGAAAACAAACAGGTCAATCTAATGCAGGATCAGCAGGGGGCTGGTAGGAAGTACCGAGTACCTGAGTCAGGATCCAAGTCAGAGTTAGTTAAGAGACCGGGTCAGGATCAGAACCATATGCAACTCTTTAATGGACACATCTTGTTTTTAGCTGCTCACCTGTTAGTGACCTGGTCGAGACTGACGTTTCTCTCTTCCAGCTCTCTGAATCCTGGGACTTCAACGATGAAGACATGTCCTCCTTCAGTCCCCAGCAGCAGCTGCTCCCCTGATGAATGTGCCAGCACTGCCGTCACTCTGGTCACACTTGGAGAGGCTCTGGAGAAAACACAGGTACACCAGTAAACATCCACGGATACAGTTTCTCACCAAGATCTGAGGGAATGAACACATGAGGGAAAGACTCCACTACACTCAAACAAAAGCTACAACCAGAAACCTGCAGTCAATTAATTAATTAATTAATTAATTAATAACGTGTGTTTTACCCAGGCGGTCCAGTCAGCATGAAACGCCCGATCTCCAGGAGCTCAGAAAGACCCTTGTGGCCTTTTAAAGTCCACATGTGCAAACTGTTGTCATCCAGCAAAGTGACCAGCTCAACCTGCAGACAGTCACATTCACAGGTAGAAGATGAGGACAGAGAGGAGACGCTGCTGGCACCGTGTCATGTGTTCTACTGTACCTGGTGGGGCATGAAGTGCACCTGAGTAACAGCAGCATTCTCATCATGCAGACCCATGAACTCCACACCTGGAGCTCCATATCTGAGCACTGGTTAAAAAAAAATCTGCATTTCTCACAAACAGAAGGTTTGTCAGTTTGTCAGTAACACTGAAATGATGATGATGATGCTCTTCTTCTGACACCAATAGGAACCCGCCTCTTCACAGACAGTTACAACCACTTTTACTACATGCAAAGTGGTACAAGTTGGTACTATCGTCTGGATTTACCCTCGTTATATAGACCAAGCAAACACCAGCTGGGAGCGTGAGCGTGCATGCGTGTGCACGTGTGACTGAGTAAAGACTTATCAAACTGACTGTATTGAGTCTAGCTAGTGATGGGTGGTGTCATGGCATCGGAAGAAGATCTCGTTTTCAAACAATCAAGTTTCTACAGCATGACGTTTCATCACAGTTCAATTCAATTCAAAAATATTTTATTAATCCCTGAAGGGAAATTAAATAATTTACTGTCATGGACAGAAAGTTTAATAACACGTGCAACAATGTCCCTAAAAAAACAAACTCACGTTTTAAAAGCAACGTCTATTCTGCAGAAAGATCCCAGAAGCGGGTCTGACCTTTGACCCCGTTTACAGTGACAGCTGTTTATCTGTTCTACAGAGGAACAATCAGATGCATTGAAGGAACAGTTTCAGTGTTATCACAACCACCGTGTCTTTGTTTAGCTCTGGGTCAGTGACGTGTGCAGACCGAGCCAGCATCTGAACACGACCGCGGTTCTGATGGAGGGATACAGTTTGATGGCTCCAGAGCGGGTTCCGATGGCCAGCAGCTGCAGAGAGGGACTGTAACCCAGAGCGCTGGGCTGGTGGGGGAATCCGTGCTCAACAGTCTGCGGAGGACACACAACAAACACTTCACCACGTGACACATCACTCATATACCAGCATTAGCTGGAAGTTCTAACAGTCCAGAACAACATGGAGGAATAACTCAGTTAACCAAACGAGTTCTGTCTCTATAAACCAAGACTGGTTTATCGTTTGAACGTGTCAGTCTGTGTTTAAAACCTCTGATCACAAAGTGTCTCCAGTTTTCTTATTTTGAATCATATGATAGTTTTTTTCTGTTTGATCTAAAAAATTTCATTTACAACATTTCTATTGTTTCTGTAAAGGTTTTTCAAATCAAAGGGCTCTTCGGCTGTTCAATAAAAGTTTAAAGTTAAATCTGAAACATGCTTGTGATGGACAGGTGACCTGTCCAGGTGTGACTAACAAACAGCTTCCTTATGACCTTGAACGGGAACAAGCAGGTATAGAAAATGGATGGACAGACGAACGGACGATTAACTTCTCCTGCAGTTAGAGGAACATCCTTCCTGAGTGCTGATTGGCTTGTTGCTGGTGTGTTTCAGGTGTCAGACACAGAAATAGAACACATCTTTATATGTGCAGTTTTAAACTATAACATGAGTTTTACTGTGAAAAGACCAGGTTTTATTGTGAAAAGACCACAAGTGCGTCATGTGGTTTGGGGAAGGTACCGACAGTTATTAAAAACTTCCTCAGAGAACTTCTGCATTCATTAACAATAACAGTGAGTCAGATTCATGTCAGTGGCGTGTAACATGGTCTGATTTTACATGTAACTGCTTAGCAACAGGCAGCAGTCCGCCGCTTCACCTCCTCTTTATTAACTGACCTTTGTTCTTTACTTCTGTGAATGAAACGGACAGCTTTCCACTCCCGTCTCACTCCTCGTGCACTCTGCCACCATGCCTAACAACATGTTTGTGCACACATCGACCACATTCAGCAACTAACATCCTGTCAAATTTCTCTTTCTTCTACATGTAGGAGTGTTTGATCCTCCAGAGTGGAGGGTTAGATGAGCTACATGCATGTTGTGTACTCTACATGTGCACGGGATGAACAAAGGAAGTTACACACAGTTTAATGTGTCTTTTATGTGCACGCCATTTTCTTCCCATGCATCAATAGAAAATCCAAACGGGTCTGGTGATTCCATGCAGACATGTACAGAACCTCACAGTAACCCGGTTCTCTTCCATCTGAGACCCGGATCACTTCTGGTTAGTTTCCTAACAGAATATATACCTTTAAAAGTAAAATGCTTGTTTTTAAAAACAATAATTAAAAGTTTCACATACTTTTATTGAAATGTTGATTGTACTGTATCATCTGCTGGTTTATTCATGTAACTGAGTCACAGAAACACACAGTTACAGCAGCCAGTGAGCGACTTGGAATCACATGACTAAATATGGAAAACATCCTGGTGAAAAAGCAGACAGCTTTATCTGTCACCACCAGCTTCATCATCCCACAAACATTTCATTTATTCCTCAAGTCATAAAAGTACCAAATGAATCAGACTAAGTTAGCAGTTCAGCTAGCCTGATTAGCTCCAGTATGCTAACATGGCAGGGAGGTGTTTGATGTGTCTACAGTATGTTTGTTTTCCTGCAACAAAGTGAAACAACCTAACGTCCCCACAGGGACAGTAAACTTACTACATGTTCTCTGATGACCTGCAGGAGCTGCTTATTTCAGATCCGTCAGCTCATGTAGAGACATTTAGTCCTGGGAGCCTTTCAGCTACATGTCATGTACAGTGGGGCAAAAAAGTATTTAGTCAGCCACCAATTGTGTAAGTTCTCCCACTTAAAAAGATCAGAGAGGCCTGTAATTTTCATCATAGGTATACCTCAACTATGAGAGACAAAATGAGGAAAAAAAATCCAGAAAATCACATTGTCTGATTTTTAAAGAATTTATTTGCAAATTATGGTGGAAAATAAGTATTTGGTCAATAACAAAAGTTAATCTCAATACTTTGTTATATAGCCTTTGTTGGCAATGACAGAGGTCAAACGTTTTCTGTAAGTCTTCACAAGGTTTTCACACACTGTTGCTGGTATTTTGGCCCATTCCTCCATTCAGATCTCCTCTAGAGCAGTGATGTTTTGGGGCTGACGCTGGGCAACACGGACTTTCAACTCCCTCCAGAGATTTTCTATGGGGTTGAGATCTGGAGACTGGCTAGGCCACTCCAGGACCTTGAAATGCTTCTTATGTAGCCACTCCTTCGTTGCCCGGGCGGTGTGTTTGGGATCATTGTCATGCTGAAAGACCCAGCCACGTCTCATTTTCAATGCCCTTGCTGATGGAAGGAGGTTTTCACTCAAAATCTTACGATACATGGCCCCATTCATTCTTTCCTTT